>PNEQ01086320.1:9779-32692 GCA_003012365.1 Medauroidea extradentata | reverse complement strand
ATAGTGTTTAATTAATTGATGGTAGACTTTTCTTGTGCTTTAATTGTCAAAGTTAATTATCGTGTCTGTGACACAGGAGTAATTGTGTGCATAACTAATTGTGTTGTGAGAGTTCTAGTTGATTACTGTTTTGTGTATTTCATAGCTTTGTGAGCTATTAAATCCAGTACTTAATTTAACTCTTTTATTTGTAATTATAAACCTCTATCCCAAAGAACTCATGGGAATTGCCCACATATAAAGTTTGTGCTCCTCAAACTTGTAACAATACTTTTCTGAATATTACGCTGGCGTAGTTTTCTGTACATTGTGTATCACAATCTGGTTTCATAAGGTTTTCTGTTTCAACATAGATTCACCATCATTCGCTTATCCATAGTGAGCTAATCCGTTGCGTTACGAAAGTAATATAGATTTTAGTATTCGATTTGGTGTGTGAAATTGCATATACCAGCTATCAAAAAAGAATATGTACTCGTTCTTGGAACAGACATACACATATGTAGACGAAAACGTTTCCATCAATTTTCTATAAAAGCAAAGGAAATTTTGGTTAATCATGAGTCGATTGTATTTTACCTTTATATTCTACATGCCTTAGGCCAGTTACCTGTGCACAGAATTCTTTAGACTAAATGCCAGGAGAATAATTCACTTTAGGTCCGTTTTCCGGTTGCTGTATGCCGTGTTTTATCGGTGCAGCGTTGATAAATTATTCTTCTCATATTTTCAATGTTGTTTTGCATTTACACGTAGCAGAGGTTCATTAATACCCTCATCGATTTTTATTACAATTTTTGTCAGTTATTTTTGGTTATGGGTAATTGCTGGGTTTGAGGGTGTGGGGTTGTGGAAGGCAGGGCGAAGGAATTCGGTGGTAAATAAAAAAAAACGAATTCGTGTAGTTAGAAGGTAAGGAGGCTGTTTGATGAGAAAGAGGAACCATTTAAAGGTCAACATTCCTGCATTGGAAACAACGTTTTCTCACCACTCACGATGCAGCAAGAAGTTGTGGATAAATAACGCAGGTCAGTGACCTCTACAGCTGCACGTAACAAGAGTTGACGTACAATTCCCCCCTCCACTCTTGTACGTGTGCTGTGCGCGTGTTCGTATATCTTCTCCTGGCATCTCGAACACGCCGCCACATAATGATTCCATTGGCTCCTTGTCCTCTCCTAGAAGGCACATTCTTTGACTCTGCACCCACGCAGCCCCGACAGCCGGGATGACACATATTTCAGCATTAGTCATTCAAGGACCTTCTTGAGGCGTACCTGTAAAAGTCCGTTATGGATCTTTACTGCCATTACTGTGACACTGCTCGGTTCTCACTAGTCTACGAACCGGTTGCTCTAGTTCACGGTGCCAGTTGAGTAGAGGTGTCCGGGGAATAGTCTACGTTCCAAGGGCAGGATTTAATGTCTGGCATTCTGTTACTTGACAAAGTTTACAAACACTTGATAACAATTTTTGAGAACTGTTGACATAAAAAATTACAAGCGTGCGAATTTTCCTAAAGATTTTTGAGAATACTGTTCATACAATGTATTCGCCGCATTTAAGTTTCAGGGTGGCCACTCATTGCAACGAAAATTCCCTGATTTTTCCCTGATTTCCCTGATAGAAAACCAAAAATTTCCCTGATTTTTGCAAGTATGAAAACAACATTTCGACATTTTATTCAAAACTTTTTCCAATAAAGATAAATATTTTACGTCCTTTCTGACACTACAGTCAATGAACTTGACAAAACTTTCAGCAGAAATAACTACGAAATTGACAATGGAGTATAATTACATCTGCATAACGGTAATTTTTTCAATAAAAATGTTATAATGCTCTCAAAACTCCATTATATTCATTCCTATGGTTTTTGTGGAAGCTCAATAAGAACGAGGCAAGAAAATTCCCTGAAATGTCTCAGATGAACCAAAAATTCCCTGATATTTCCCTGGTATTTCCAGGTGACCACAATTTCCCTGATAATTCCAGGTTTTCCAGGTTTCCCAGGTGGGTGGCCACCCTGTAATGATAAAGCCCCACTCAACCATGATAAAATAATGACAATCAGGGGCGTCATTTAAGGGGGTAGGAGGAGTGGCAAATGCCCCCTCCCCCTTGAATTTAGAATTTTAAGTGCAAAAAATATAAATTGTTTTGTATTTTGTTACTTAAATAATGCTAACTTAATCACATAAAACTGAAGTTTTATTATTACAGATTCTAATTTATACATGCTTAATTAATAAAAACAGATGCAACAAGGTCACTGTCGCCGAAAAAAATCTTGCCCCCCCCCCCCCAAGAAAAACCTGAAATGACGCACGCCCCTGATGACAATGTGATATTAAATCTGAGTTAGAACCTATCTTATATAGCGATCCTACTGGGGTTCAGTGATACTTATGCGTATTTGACTTTGACATGCTCTTATGTGGTGGCTGGGGAGCGGAACCATATGGTCCCTCTTGAAAGAAGACCTTAGGCGCCGCCTACCTCCCGCTTCAAATTCGTTGCAGCGTGTTCGCAAACAGTTTTTTTCCTATGAAAATATTCCCCTTGTGCCCGTTGCGCCAACGTACGAATAGAAGACAAACTTCAGACAAGGTCGGAACCTTATTGATAAGACACTATGCTCATTAACAACACAGTTTCAAAGCCCTCCAATATAGCTAATAACAGCCTTTTCACATTGTCGTTCTTCAAAATGTATTCACTGGATGTTACGTGAAATTCATATTGCGACCTACACTGAACTTAGTTGCAGACTTTCCTCCAATAAAATAATATGGTCACCGTTTATTGTCGCATAGTAAAAACCGTTCGGCGGGACCTTGCACGCTAGTTCAGCGCTTGGCTCGTTGAGGCGATGCGGCATTTGATGCGCGCTCCAAGGTCGACCTTATGGCTCCGTCATTTCTGGGCCTCTAACGCGCAGGCAGGCGGCGCCCTTAAGATTAGATGATCTTAACTACGTTTGTTTTATAGATGTTTTATTATCGTAATGAGCCATTGTTAGTTATGTTGATAATAAAAATATTTCAGCTGTTTGCGACTGGTGAACTTCATTGACTTCTGTGGACATGATTTGGAAATATTCGTCCTTTCTAAATCTCTGTAAGTTGTTCAAACCTGTGTGGAATGAATCGCTGCCGCTTCCTCAACCTGCATACTGATTGCACTTTTATAACGTCCTACGACAGTTCACTTTAAAATATTGTAGCAGCATTAGTGCCTTTTAGCGTCTGATCTGTGTCGCCAATCTCGGCCATATTTATTTCAGGTACAGTGTCACTTGTAATGTCACTGTGCAATTTTTAATTATTCATTTAGGGTGCACCAACGAGCTATATAGCAAACATAGAGGGGCGGAAACAGCAATCTCCAAGGCTCTGAGGTGGAGTCCAATTGAACGTGGTATTTTGACTCTAGATAAAATGGCGGACACTCATATCTGGTCGAGAGACAAGAGCGTTTATGCTAATTTAAACATTATTACAGTGTGATATATTACAATAATTAGTGGCATTTTTTCATGTGCTTAGCGGGAATATAGTGGAGCAATAAAGTTACGGATTTTATGCGAACACATGACGGAATTTTCAACATAATGTTGGCCACACTGCTGTTCGCCATGTTTTCTTGGGTCAAAACAGCCGTTCAATTGGGCTTCACTTTGGGAGCGTTTCCGCCCCTCTATGTTAACTATATAGCTCGTTGGGGTGCACCGAGCATGGCAGTACAACGGTAATACGTTGGACTTGCATTCGGGAAGAGCCGGGTTTGATTCGCGACTCCGGCCATCCTGATTCCAGTCTCCGTGGTTTCCTGAAATTGCTCCAGGTGAATGATAAGATGGTTACTTCCCATAATCCAGGGAACACAATGGTGCGACAGAGGCGACACAAAGGGCGAGATGCGATACTAAAAATTCTCGTTATTACGAACACTAGTTTGACTACAGCGCGACAAATACTAAAACAATACTACATGTAAATAATGCATTGCCGCGACGTACTAACCTCGAGTCTGATAGCCACAGATGTTTACAGTATTTCATCTTTTTTAGTTTATTTGTAACATTTTTTAAATACTCGCTGGTGTTCCAAACTGTGTGGAAATAATGGCACAGTGACACGTTTGATTAAAAAGGATACGATTTGCTAATGATAACCAACAAAATCGCTTTTAAAATAAATAAACACAATTTACTACCGACACACCAGTTTCACCAACATTTGGTTATTACCTACTATCTGAAAATCTCTGCGCGAGAGGTTTACATAATTTTAAAATTATTTTCAATTAAAACGCGAATATTTGGGAAATTTTATCGTAGAGGTTTAGATATTATCGTATTAGAAATGAGAAAAATGACAGTTTTTCATTTTTGTAGATTTCGTGGTTTCAGCACCTTATTTTTCTAAAAACAGTTTTTAATGTTTAACTCTAAAGTAAAGCGTACTACTGCATAGTGGTATATAAATAAACGTCCGCTGATAACATTTATACTCGGCAAAAATATCTCATCGAATAGTTAAGAATTTATTGACGATTGAGTATTCAAGGCTTCCGCTCGACATCGTACCTTTCCATACTCCTGAAGGGGGAGTGGGGAGAGAAGGAACTTGATAATATTCCCTAATTTTAAACGCCTCCTCACAGAAACACAATTCCCGGCTACGACCTTGCATGATTATACGCATAGCAGTGCGTATTATAACATGCACGTAACTGAACTCACGAAAATTTCTATTTCCTTGACCATTTTTGTATAATCGGTAACAGTTTGTAACGAGCTCTGCATATTGTACAGTCAGGTACAGTACTCCGGACAACCACTCTATTCATGCCCTTCCTTCCACAGTACAGAAGTGTTCAAACAACTGCGAACCTTGCACGCGGCTGTACGAAGCGAACATAAATTATAGCAGAGTCACGCGCACGTCCCAGCAACTGACCTTCGAATATTGCACCGTTGTGCTACATGCGCTTCTGGTCTGACACACACAGACCCCGGACTTCGGAATTCGTACCCGAAACAAAAATAACATTTTATCGTTTGTTTGCTGTGGGTGATAAAAACAGCACGGCGGTTTGTTGTCCTGTCTGCTCGCGCTAGCTGCAGTGCGTCTTTAACTCACTGCCAGGTCAGTAACACAGCCAAAACTAATTTTTTTTATTACTTAGCTTTACGTATCGTTCACAGCTAGGTCACTGAAAGGACATCAGATTTCTGTGAAAATAATTATTCATCAGTAGAATAGTATATCGCGGGAAAAGTTGAATATTGCAATGTACGTTCAGCTTACCAGAAGATTACTGGATTTCGCGTGTATGTGGAGCTGTTGCCCTATTTGATTGAGCCAATAAGAACACCGCTATTGTTAGAGATAGGAAATATCGCGAAAAGATTTTTGCAGCACTTTGTTTCAGTACCTTACGTGCGCACCTGCATCTAGGCTTTGTGGTCAGTGATTGGATGCCGTAACACCCAGCGTCTGGAGGTTAAACCCGCAAATCACAGACGTGAAGTGACGCAGTTATCCGTGTACTGATTGGCACAGTCAATTGAATAACAACTCTGCACACAAGACTCGTGTCAATAGCCATGAAGTTGAGCTGCAGGTTTGCACGTAAGACACTGAAACAAAGTGGGGCGAAAATCTTTTCACCAAAAATTCCTGTCCCTAGCTATTGTAATATTTGACGCCTGGTATTGCTCTGCAGAGAGATACGTTGTCAGACGTATATAACCCAATCATACATGTATTTAGTTGCTTGGACATACTATGTTGCGAAATAAATGACTGTCAAAGAAAACTACAGATAATAGAAAGACACAAATAAGCAGAGTATGCTTTAGCCAATGACTATTCTACTATCTTTAGTTGTCTTTGACAGTCATTTATTTCGCAACATAGTATGTCCAAGCGACTAAATCCAGCCATTCACTCCCATTGTACAGCTATTTCAACGACCAATCATACATGTTTAAGGAAACTGCAGTGTTTTCAAGGGTATGTTGGCACAAAACATTTTCGCGATATACAATCATTAGGGACTAGAAAATTTCGCTAATTCAGAGACCTGTAGGCTAGAATCAACTATTCAATGCATACTCAAGCCCTGACTATTTGTCCACTAGCTGCTACTCAAAGGAACAATAGACAATGAACGAATGGACGGGGCTTGAGTATGCATAATACAATAGATTCTAGCCTACAGGTAATTGAATTCGCGAAATTTTCCAGTCCCTAACCATCATCTCTATTCATCAGTTTGTTTCAATACCATACGTGCACATCGACAGCTGTGCTTCATGGTTATTGGCAGTGTGTGTCTCATTTGACTGCGCCAATCAGAACTAGGTTACAGGAGACACCACACGTTTGCGATTTGCAGGTGGAAGCCTAAGACGTGTGAGAGTTAAAACAACCAATCACTGAGCACGTAGCAGAGCTGCTGCAAATGTGTAGGCTACGTGAGGCACTGGAACAAGTTGATGCAAAGTCATTAGAGACGGTCACACAAAACTTAACACAAGAACTGTAACAAGGAGAGAAACTAACACAATGTCCAATGCTAACGTATCGTCCCAGAATTTGCCTTGGGTGATTTCGGGATACCATGGATAATCGAAATCAGGGTGGACGGAACCGAGAATCCAACCCGAATCCTTCCGATTGCGATTCAAATATGTTACCGTTGCTCAACATCGCTCTGTAGCCGAACAAACGAGAAGGCGGCAATCATTCACCCCTTCAAGGTGCTTATGGATCGCTACACCGTACATTACACCTACATGCAGCATAAAAAACTATTACGTACAAGCTAAAAATCATCGTTATACAGTGGCGGCTCGTGGGTTGTTGCCAGGTAGGGCGGCAGTTGCCAAGAGCTTTCCAGTATTGTGCGCTGGTTGACTCTACAGCTACTGACACGCTGATGTGCAGGTGCCCCTTACTACTGAGTGGTCATAAAATATCTAGTAGCCGGCAAATATTCCACGGTCGTATGTACACGGCGCGTTCATCAAGAGTGTACAGTTCCGACTATCTGCAGCCCCACCTGGCAACAACCCACGAGCCGCCACTGTGTGTAGGTACACAAACTCATACATTCTTATTATAAAGTCTCACTGCAACGAACATTAATTGACCTCATAAGCTAAAAATTGCCAGAATAACAGCATTTAAATTGTATATGGGAAAATAATTTTTGGATATTGTAACTGAAAAATATACGACAGAACTTGCCTTCTAACGCATAAACAAATTTATTTATCTAATTTTCATCATAGTGAGGCCTTTTACCGTTACAAACGTTTCAAAAACACATTTTATGGTGAAAACTTCTTGTTGCTCTCTGCACGTCTTGCTGAGGAATTCTGTCATGTTGGAACTAGGGCGGAGTCGTCACCAGTCAGGATCTCCTTGTGAGACAAATGTTTTGTCTAAGAGACATAATTTTGTGTATGTTGTATGGGTATTTGTCTCATTATTTTATTTATGTAAGCTATGTAAATTTACCGCTGGGGGGCGTTCTTAAGTATGGTGAGGTGTGGGTGCGCGCGCAGCTGGTGCGACAGAGAGACAGAGGCGTGTGACAACGAGCAAGACAAGTGCATTATAGACTGTTGACGACGAGAGACGTAGTTGGAGCATAATAGTCGAATGAACCTGGATGAATTTAAACTACCAGACTGGAATAGTAGATAAAAGAGTTGATGTGGAACGTAGGTGTAGTGCTAAGGTGGCTCTATGCATAATTCTGTTTCTGCTATTTGTGGTTCGGCAAGTTTTAAGGGCAGCCGGCGAGAGGACCTGAATAGCCACCATTGCAGCCGACGTGTGCGGAGAGCCGTCGATCTCGTCCAAGTACAAGACGACGGGCGCATTGATCTGGTGCAAGGTAGGCGTCGACGCCCCTGAGAAGTGCATTACGACAGTTCGGCACGGATATTAACTTTTAACAATAGCTACAGTGATCTGTAAACTAAAAAGGCAGATTCTTTATGCGTACCCCCACCGACCAAGTAAAAACATCTTCCCATAGTGGTGTAAAAGTAAATGTATGTGATTTGATAAGAAATATTAAATTAGTAACGTAACCCAGCATTACCGTTCAAAAATGAATGAAAATTTGAATCCTCCGTTCCTTTGAAACATAATGAATACTTTATATATTGTATAAATTATGGTTGCTAAAACTGTCTAGACCTTTAGGATAACAGAGAGAATCAGTGTCGACACCACCCGATTCCACCCAGAACGGGGGGTTTCACTAGGTACATGAGTGTGGTGCCTTAGCTATCAAAGCTAACTGCGGTACTTCACAAGGTACGACTTGGAAGAATAACGAGGCATGACAGTGAGATTTCAGCACTTGTAGCTGTAACAAACAACCATCCACAAATTAATCGAGCATTTGAGTGAGTGGGAGAGTGAGAGATTTTGATCAGCGAGTAACATCGAGGTCTTTAGCGCTGGTGAAGGGCGACACGAGGTGAGTATGGAGCAGTACCGGAATGAGGGGCGAGGTAAACGGAAGATCCCTGAGAATATCCGCTGATCAACGGCATCGTCCGGCACGATTCCCACATGCGAAAATCCGGGGAACTACCCCGCCGGTAATTGAACCCAGGTTGCCTTGGTGGCAGGCGAATGATCTGACCGTTCAGCCACAGTGGCCTCTCGGGAATTTGAGAAATATCACATGTCCATAAAAGTAATTTTTTGAAAAAGATGCAAAGAACATTTTACAGAATATATTACAAACATTGTTGTGTTAAAAAAACGGTTCAGATATGTTTAGTATTATCTTGAATGAAAATAATGTTATGAAGACTATAAAATATTTATGTTTTATAGGATGAACATTTGGGGTTTCTCAAATGTCTTGCATTACAACAGAAATAAATTAATTAAACGAAAATAATTTTGTTACAACCGCAAGCAAAACCTCACTGACCACATTACTTAAAGAAATAAACGCTCATTTTACAGTTTTGCAACCTGCTTTCTACCAAATGGTCATGTCGGCTTTTTCAAAGGAACCATCATTTCCTACTCCCATTTTATATTCAGATAGGTGTATTCGATGTAGGCCTACCTGACGACGAGGAAACGATCCGTGTGTATAAGTCAGTTTTGGAATAAAAGCGGAAATGATGTGGTTTCTCAAACGACCAATTAGGCAAGCACTAAAAAGGTATTCAAAATTCGACCCTCAAAGGAGTGAAAATGAGTAAAATGCGTTTTCGAAGAATCGTATTTATAAGGGGCAAACTGACAATATATCGTTTACCGTGATAAGTCATCACAGTGCTAGGTATGTCTCAGTAACCATGTTCTGAGTGGCTCGGTCAAATGAGTCATGTCTGTACTGATTCATTATGCCAATAACCATGAAGCACAGCTCTAGATGAACACGTGAGGCATTGAAACAAATTGTTGCAATTTTTTTTTTCACCAAAAATCACTGGCTTTGTCAATTTGCGTGGATAAAGTAATTTTTCGCGCATAGAATAAGAAATATAATATAAATTAGTACCACAATTAGTGCGTTTAACATTTCGTCGACGCGGATATTCGACCTTGTATCACGAAGTGGGGCAGGTTTACCCTTTAGCTCCAACTCGACGGGCTATCATCGTGGTTTTCAATTCAAAGACTCTCACACACAGAGACGTAACTCAGCTAGTTTGTACCCGGGGCAAGAACTCGCCCTGGCGTCACGTTTCCTCCCCTCTTCCCTCTCCCAATGTATTTGTCATTCCGTCGATAGTAAAATATAAATGCCTGTCAGTTGAGCAGCCCTTTTTCCCGGCGCACGAGGTACATGCCTTGTCACTACCCCCCACTTCCCTTGATAGAAACGCCCCTGCTCACATAAATGTGCATTAGATGGGATTATTGAAATTTGGCCTCTAAGGTGGTGAAAAGCCAAGAAATTAATTTTCTATTAACTCTCTATGTATATTGAGCCCGTCGAGGTACATAGTTCACTTTCACTTCAATATGATGATTACATTTAAAAAATGAAAATGGCGGGTTTTGATTCACTAGCGCTGCACGGCGGTAAGAAAGTGGGTTTTAGTTTATACGTGCATCAGTTTCCCCTCTGAAATACAGTGCTGCCACGTGAGTACCACAAACTTTCCCGCAAACAGGAAAAAAAAACCAGGCGTGACACCTCACGCAAATTCACCCCCTCCCCTCCCTCCTTCCTAGATAGAACGTTCAAATCGCTGAAGTGCGGGAGAAAAGAAGGAAACCAGTTTCCCCTCACTCTGCATACGAGCTGCGAGAGTTCCGGCCGTGTCCTTGGGAATATTATGAAAGTATAATGAATGCCGCCACGGACCAGTATTGTTGCGTTATGCGCGCACAGACGACGCGACGGGGGCCATCCATAAGAACCTGGGGGTGTACGCGACAGCCAAGGACGTGCGGCGATTTGTGCGACGGCCGGTGTAGCGAGCGTTTCTGATGGAAATGACGGCCCGTAAATAATTTTTTTTTTGCGTCAGTCGGACGCCGAGAAGGCGCCGCCGGCGGCGGATGGACCGATGCATGCGAGCTAAAGATCGCCGTGCACGTGAATCGGCGCTGGTAGTGAACGACGGAGGCTTATGAAGGGGGGCTAGGCCAAGCAGTAGACGAGCCCGGAGCTGCAATTTAGCCTTACGCGAGTCATTTGTTTATTGAAAAACACCCGAAGTGTGTGCAACGTTACTGCCAACATTTCAGGACAGAAAAATTTATTCAATAAACCAAAGTCTTGCTCCATAAAACACTTCATTCTTCTAGACTTCACTACCTCTACATCCGGTTTTCTTATATAAATGATCGTCATCCAATTAACACACGCTCCAAAGCTGACAATGAACTGTTAATACACAAAATTATATTCGAGCTCCTTCACTACTGCCGCGTCTAAACCATGGAACAATTTGCCATCTGAATGAAAAATGTAAAAAGGTTCAGTACTTTTAAGAGGAAAGTAAATAAGTATTATCTTAGTCGCTCCGGTGGTTTAGTAGAAGCTACATTTTCGTCAAGTTGTGTTTATATATGTTTGCATGTGAGTGAATGAGTGAGTGAGAAACAGTGTTTGCTAATTGATTTATGTTTTGTGTAATTATGTTTTACGCACGTTTGTACGCATGTTAGTGAATGAATGAGTACTTTTATACATTATATGTAGAGGCAGTGATTTTTGGTGAAAAGAATTATGCAACATTTTGTTTCGATGCCTCACGTTCACATCTGCAGCTCTGGTACGTAGGTATTGGCGGCGTGTATTTGTGTAGAGGCGTCACTCATTTGACTGTGCCAATGAGAATAACATCACTGTGACAACACGCGTCTGCGATTTGCGAGTAGATACCATGTATGTTGAGAGTTAAAAACAGCCAATCAGTGACCATGAAGTAGAGCTGCAGATGTACACGCGAGGCGCTGAAACAAAATGTTGCATAATTATTTTTCACCAAAAATCACTGCCTCTAATTATACGTAATATTTATTTATGAAATTTCTGCACTGTGAAATTGTATTGACCATGGGTCCAGTGTAAGAAAAGGCGACTCTGCCTTAACTACGCCTCTGAAGATATAAATAAATAAACATTCATTCCCTCTGGCCTCCCGTACGCTACCACGAGCTCCACATGACTAATCGGTAGGGCCCGCTAGTTTTCGCGAAAAGATTTGTGCATCACTTTGTTTCAGTGTCTTACGTGCGCACCTGCAGCTCAACTTCATGGCTATTGACAGAGTGTTTTTGTGCAGAGTCGTTATTCATTAGACTGTGCCAATCAGTACACGGATAACTGCCACACAACACGTCTGTGATTTGCGGGTTTAACCTCCACACGCTGGGTGTTACGGCATCCAATCACTGACCACAAAGCAGAGATGCAGGTGCGCACGTAAGGCACTGAAACAGAGTAATGCAAAAATCTTTTCGCGAAAACTACCGGGCCCTACTAATCGGTCAATAAACCTCGCACTGTGGCAGCAATCTGATCTGCAGTCAATTTACTGAACACGGATTCAATGTTTACACGCAGGTCCTGATAATTACATTGGCACTGGATTGAAACAACTGTTACTTTTTTATGTCCCACCTTCGTAGTCGTTTTTCATTTACTAAATTATAACCATCCAGTAATCACGCGCTCCAAAACTGATACCAGATTATTCATGCCCCTACACAGAAGAAAATTTCCATCAACGTCATTCACTACTTCAGTGTCAAAATTTTGGTATAGTTTGCATCCTAAGCACAGAAACATAACAAGTTTTAACTTATAAAAGAAAAAATCAATCCATATTATTTGAGTCTTCCCAATGACTGAGAATAGTGATATTGTATTATTGAGACATTGTATTCATGTCTCACAAAGTGTGTGTATTTTGTGCGTGTATGAATAAATGTGTTTCCCCTTACTTTCATTTTTTAAATTATTATGTATATATATATATATATATATATACACATACATACATACATACATATATTTGCAACTCCATTTTGAAAACTAAGGCACACGTGCAATATTTTTGCTATAAGTTTGTACTTTGTAATTGTGTTTAGTTATTGAATTTATATTTTTAAATGGAAACTTTAATTTTAAATAATTGTAATTTGTAATAATGGCTAACATTTGCTTTAAAATATATGTGAAGTGTTGTGGGCTCAGTGTAAGAAAAGGCCACCATGCCTTATCTGCGCCTTTTAAGTCGTGATAGATAAATAAAAATAATATCACACAGTGTTGGGTCCAGGTTCATGACGGAATAGGGAAAAATAACCTCTGGGCAAAACAACATTTGGGAGAGAGTTCATGCAGTAACATCAACAACATGAAATTGTTTAAGATGTGTCCCAGTGTTTTACCATTATTTTTGCGCACGTTAATCAGCGATGCAATGAATTCCAACTTGCTTTTCCTGATTACAGTTGCGGAATAGTTCATCCAACGTTTATAGTGGTTGTGCGTATCTTCAGTTTCATTTTTTTTTAATTGTTTGCGTGTTCTATCTCTTTGCCTCATAACTTGTTTAATGTCATCTGTTATCCACGGGTTATTAGTTTTCCGATGTGTTATATATTTAACAGGTGCATGTTTGTCAAATAATTGGTGTAGTACTTAATTAAATATGTGAACTTTCGTATCAATGTTATTGACCAAGATTATTTCGTCCCACGCTATGTCATTTAACATAGAAATGATTTGGTCTGAGGAGGTTAATATTAAATTAATATAGCCAAATTCAGAATTCATTCAACTAAATGTAATTAAATATGGCTCTCAACGTGCTTTGTAACCGTGGCTTAAGTTTCCATATTTTTAATAATGATATTAATCAGGTAGTAAACCCTTGAGCACGGTCGTATCACACCTCGCGAGGCGGACTTTCAACCTGAGAACCTGCAGACGTCCACCGAACCCTGTGAGATGATATTAAATTACAACCTACAATGGATCACCAACGGAATGTTGGGGAAGAAGAAAACCTGCCGACCAACATCAACGTTCACTACGTATCCTACACTGTAAAAAAAATTTCCCAAAATGTTTAGGAAGTAATTAACCTAAACGCAGTATGGGACAGTTATCATATTTCCGCCTTGTAAATATGCAAACTTTTACAGTTGTTACAATACAAGTCTGGTAACTTTAGTATACATTTGACTGTTTATAAAAAAAATTGTTAGGAGTGCAAGCATGGATGTCTGGGAAACAATTCTACCATACATACGTTCTTAGCACGCCTGTACATACGTGTGGCAAATTTACAAACTGTTTTTAGAGTACACATACGAAAAATCCGGGACCAACCCATCCTCTAATCGAATCCGGATCGTCTTTGTGATCGGACTGCTATACTTGTTAAGAAACCGTGTCTGCACAGTTCACTAATGTTACACAAACCACATGTTCAGCCCTCTTTTTTTTCAGGAAGGGTGAAACAGAGATGGAGGCAAGGATGGTGGTTTTCTAGCGGCGAGAGGGAGAGGGGTGGAGTTGAGTTCATCACCTGGAGCAAATTGTGCCTGCCACCCATATGGCCGGCTACACAGATTTTTTTCCTCCCGTTCTTAATTATTTCAGGTGAATCGTGGATCCTCGAGGGGAAATGGGTACTTGTATCGAGGGTCTCCGAAATCCACAGACCATCCTTCCACAACTGCTATCTGGATAAGAGCCCGGCGGGCATCGTTTACATCCGCAGCCTTTCCTTTCTTCGCTCGCGAGGGAAAAATACAAAGAAATAAAATACTGCTCGAGAAATAAGTAAATTTCTCCCCGTCACTACACGTGCGACTTCCGGAGTTAGATGACATCGCATCTGCCTTAAGCGCTTTTTTAAATTAATCAGCAAACGATATAAAAGTTTATTGAAATTTACAGGTTTGTGGAAGATTGTTAAAAGTTGGAGGGGATGGGAGAACCCTAGGTAATAGGATTTGTCAACTCACTTGCTAAGTCACATGATACTATGAAAAAATATTTTTTGAGCCTAGCATCATGGACACTACTCCACTTCCTGCCAAAATGAAAATGTGAAAATATTTTACCAAAATTACACATTAATTCAGGACAATTTCTTGCACTGAAATAAAATAACCAAAATTTCAGAGTTATATGAAAATAATAATGAAAAAATTAACGTTAGTAACGTAAACTGGGCTCATGCATCCAACTTCCTTTTTGTATGGGTTTAAAAAATTGCCCACTTTCGTAATATTAATAAGCATTAAAATTATCAGCTGAGATACATAACACGCAAACTAGAGACGGCAAAGAAATTATGATGACTGGAAAAGATAGTTGATAATCATAAAGAGTGATATTGCTGTTTTTAACGTACCGAACGTTCTATAATTAGGAACGCAAAAAAAATAATAAATCCAACATAGCTACAACTCAGTCGCATAAACCAAACCTAATCTACTTTACTCTATTACTTGCGCGCAATCCAAGTTTATATGCTTGTGAGCAAATCAATACGCCAAGGAAAATGAGGTGGGATAAAATCGGAAATTTGTACAGATTTTTAACTGTAATCTTTGAACGATTCTTGCAATGGGGGTGTGCTGTACATTGAAAAATTTTTATGGTCATTCGTTCGTACTGGAGTATATTCATTTAAACTGTTCAGTTTACGAGTCAATAAGATGCCATCGTGGTGCATAATTCAGCGCTAAAAGTTTCAGTTTAAAATTGTAGGCTTCTCGAAGCCAATTTGTAAAAATTAAAAAAACGGCAATCCTAGACAATATTTTCACCAACTTTCTGAGCAAAATATTTTCTCAAGTAATGCACAGAATTTCTGTAAAACAATCTCTGACGCGAAATCTCGTACATTTAATTGCGGCGGAACTAATTACGATCAACAAATGCTTCATTCTTGGTAAATGTTTGCTGATAAAGTTGAATTATGTTTTCTAGTTTTCACATACTAACTTAAACAAAGAAACCTGTAGATTTAAAATTGTTTTCGGCTAATATCATTATCTAGGATTGATGGTTTGTACTTTTTCCATACTGACCTTAATAAGTGTACATTTAAAATGGCGTTTAGCCTATTCATCAACCACACACACACACACACACTCGACTATCTTGTCGATAATCGTATATTGGTTCACATAAAATCGATTATGTAAAATGAGAACTACGTAGTTCCTAGTTAGGAACGCTGTTCTGTTTCTGACAGGCAAATCAGCAGTCAAGGGCGGTTACAGATAGATGTAAGGGAGGGGAAAGACACATTATTCCGCCCCCTCCTCTTCCGAGTTACTAACTTTGACATGAAATGTATCTGCGAAATCGATATGATACAGCCCTGAGTGTAAATGGCAGAGATGGAATAGTTTAATCTATGGGAACCTAATAAAAGCACGTTACAAAATATACAAAACTAGCAGTACCTCGCGGCTTTGCTCACGAGTATTATTAATAACTGATAGTTTTTACATTTCCTTTTTTTGAAAATACCTCTTTGTACACCAGATTGGTACTTCAGTCATCATGTGTTAGAATGACAAAGCTGCAAGTTGAGCTAACTCTGCAGCAGAATAAGTAGATATAGCTGTCCACCCGAAAATCAGACTTAAGTTTGTTCCTGCCACTAACAGCGACTTCATCTGGGCCTTATTTATAGCACTGCAAAGTTGACGTTGTGGGGTAGTTATAGACTCTAAAATGTAAGAGGTTAATCGAATGAAAAACGTCTGATTTATCCTGTGCATAAACATTGGTGAAGGTGCTCTCTATTACATGGTTTCAAAATACTCACTTAAAGTTTAATGGCATTAGAAAGTTTTGGTGGGAGAAGGCATCGGGAAACGTATTTGGTGCCCCAGCCTTGGGATTACTGAGATAATATATTATGTGAGCTGATGTTGTCGAGGGACCTAAGTGGAAAGTGAGCTGCATAATCCATTTTGCTCCTTGTAAACGACTACATGCAAATTGCACTAATTCAATATGTTGTGCAGTTTTTGTGTGTCAGAATTGAACGTTCGCACGCAGCTTTTAACGGAATTCTAGCCCAGAACCTCCCGGAATGTAGACCTGAGCTACAAACAACTGCGTCACGTAACGTCGAAATAATTCATTAAAAACAAATTTAACTTAAAAAATAAAATATTCTTGTCCTGGGCTCATAGAGATTGTACAGTACCACGTCTCGATATGTTTCTGTAGCGTGAACTCCTGTATAATTTATTTCTCGCTGGTCGTTCTTGCTTTTCGGATCGTCTGCTTTGAAAGTTCACAAACATAGTTTTATTCTTAACAATTAAGTTATCTTGAAAAGAAAAACAACTTTAACATAATTTTTAAATACTTAAGTAAGCATCACTCTAACGAGAACAACTCAATGTATCTACTGGTTAGATAGATATTATGGGTTGATGAAAAACAAATGTTGCGCTTTATCATCATTTTTGGGAGTCGAATTGCGTAACACTTTCATTTCACATCCTAGACATTTGTATAAGTATCCAATTGAAGTGCAAATCACGACGGTAGCCCGTTCAGTCGAATCAAAATCGATCATATATAGAGGTACGTCAATTTCGCGGATTCATCTGGCAGCAGCCTAGACTTGTCAGTCCTGTACACCCACTGGCTACAATCGATTATATATTGGCTTATAACCGTACAAGCAGGTAGCAAGCGATAGCACTTCGCATTATTTCCTTGTTTACTACTGGCTTGCAGTAGTCAAACGCGTTTCATAACAGCCGCCAGCAAGTCACACACATGCCAATGAAGTATACATAATTGGCGTTCAACCTAACCTGGAATGTATCTGCGAAATTTACGTACCTCTAATCATATATTAAAATACACATCTGACCCTGCACAGTACTAAGAGTTCGAATTTCGAAAATCTAAAAATAGTTTTGCGAATATTTTTGTAATCATCATCCTGAAACAAAAATTAACTGTATATCTCGACTGGTTTGATAAATATCTAGGATTTATCTCAAACACATTACAGGTCTTTTCACCACCTAAGAGACGGAATTTCGAAAAACCCTTAAATCACATTTTAGACTATTTTACTGGTGTCTTTTGAACGTGAAAAACACGACGATATCCCGCTGGGTTCAAGATATATCGACGATTAATTGAAAACACTTTTCACCCCCTTTCACCTCATTAGGTGGCGAATTTCGAAAATTCCTGAAATTACTTTTCAGGTATTTGAGTAAGCATCAATCTTAAACAAAAATCACGTCGCTATATAAAAATCAATGGAATCGATATATATCGATTGTGAATCAAAAACACATTTTACCCTTTTTTTAAACCTCTTTAGGGCCGAATTAGGAAAATATGTTTTATTGGTACTTGGGATATTTAAAAAGCATAAATTTAAAGCAAAGAGCACTTCTATATCTCGATTGGTCCGATAGATATGGAGGGATAATCTAAAACACATTTCACGTATTTTCACCCCCTTAATTAAAGAATTTCGAAACGTCTTGTAGTCCTGTCACAGACATGTGTATACGTAACCAATTTAAGTGAAAATCACCACGATAGCCAATTGTGTTTCAAAGATATAGACGATTCATAAAAAAACACACGTTGCCCCTTTTTACTGCTTACGGGTCGAATTTCAAAAAACCCTAAAACTGCTATTTGGGTATTTACGTAAGCAACATTTTGAAGTCAGTACCAACTCTTTATCCGGAAGGATTCAATAGGTATCGATAGTTAATCGGAAAAATAGTTTTGATCAGTGTTCCGGCAGGTGCTACTAGTACAGAATAATAACGCCATTACTTCTTTCTTTTCTTGATACTTAGTAACCCCGTATTTAGCTTGTCAGTCCCACGAGCGTGTACACTTGGTGAAGTCCAAAAAATACAGTAAATCTATATCAAAACGGACGTCCGCGAATGCCGGCGACTTCGGGGGCACATCCGAGCCAACCTTAAGGCTCGGTTTCAGTCGCCATATTTAATTTTATTACTTTTTCGCTTTTTTGGAACTCTGAGAAAAAAAAAAGGTTAAATCGGCGACCATATCGCAAATTCTATGTACTTTGTCCTACAGTAGAAGTATGACAATAGAACTAGACAGGTCCAAATGTGTTGGGCAAATTATGAATGCAAAAATATTTGCCGCACACATAGAGGCGTAATTGTAAGTTTAACAGCTAAATCGCAAGGTCTGTACTGTAGCGAAATGAATTTGAGGTATAATCGCATATTTAATATTTTTCTTCGAACTCCCGCGAATCCAGGGCTCGTCCACCTCTCGTGACGGCCACAAGTCCCTCCACAGATAATCCGCGGACCACGCTAATACCCACGGCTCGGGACGCAACTATCCCTCGTGGTGCCAGAACAGAGAGATCCAATATCAATTACGCGAACCCCTGTGAATAGGGAAATTTCCTAGAAAAAGTTCTTATTATTTACCTGATTCTTCCGAATCATTTCGGCACTAAATGCAGCCACGCAAAGCAATTACTCCGAGAACATTGTATTTTTCGAATTATTCACACATGCCCAAACAACGGTCGAATTCCCCAAATTAACTTTTACGTAACCGCGCGCGTGGTTGTAGATTTGGTAGTCAACAACGAAGATTTATTTCACTTGCGTAAGACAGCAATGTATTAGCGCACACACTGCGACGTTTTAGCTATAGGTTTGCGTCTATGTGAATTTAATTTAAATTCCAGAGAAACAATAACTTACGGTATATAATCATAAGCCGAACGAAGTTCACATGCGTAGGTACAAAAGTGAACATATCAGCTAATATTTGGAATGCGTCTAACCAAACCTGGCACAGACTATGATCGAACATTCTGGATGCGCGAGTCGGTAAAATAATATGGCAGATTAATTATTTTATTACAAGATAATTATACTCTCAGTAATTTTTACGTTTCTCGTGAACGGCATTGACACAGCCAGAGACAGCTGTGCTGTGCCATCTCGGGGCAAGTTTCGCAATTACCCACCCCTGAAATTATCGGCCAATCACGGGTGCCTTGAACTCGCTTATTGGCTAATGACGTTACCAGTGGAACAGCCAAAACACTACAGCTGCAGGGATTTTGACGCAAACTGCAAGCTATCGACTGCAGTTGTTAACTTAAAATAACTTATTTATTTTAGGCTAACCGTGTCATGTTGTACACAGTACAGCATTACATACGTAAACTATGTTTAAAAGCAGACTATTAGGTCTCTTCTTGAAGCTTAAACCGTGCAGTACGCCTTGATTTATCAGACGGCGCTAAAGTTAAGATTTTAATCCGAGTATATTGCATTTTATTGCTGCGCAAACAAACTACTATCCACATTTATACTCGATTTTACCGCATAAACTACTTTATTTAACACAATTTCACGACTTGAATGTATGTTGCTGTCGTTTGTGTGTTACATACATTAAAATTTACAGTATCGTGACGTCACAGGGACATCAACATGGCGGTTCACGTTTTTGCCGCGCAAAACAGACTGCTCATTTTATTAAATTATTTCTGGAGTTACACAGGAGCAAAGAAAGAAAGTGTGTTACCGTTGTTCATGAAATTAAACTCACTCAAAAAAATATGATTTAAAAATAGGAATTTTCCTTATTCCCGCGGCTCGGGACACAACCACCTCTTGTGGCCGTGAGGGAACGTGGGGTTGTATGGAAGCAGGTTTTGTCGGAATGAGGGATGTTGTCGGCAAGAAATGTTCCCAGCTTGATCTTCTAACACATTGCCGGTAACAGACCTCGCCCTGTCATCTAGGCCTGCTTATAAACAACACGACCTTCCCAAGCCAGGGTCCCAGAGCTGAGTCCCACACTATAACCTTTGAATATATATACTGGGTATATATATTCAAAAAGCTATAACTGACGCACTCATGGCACTTTCCCTAAAAACTCCCCCCTTTTACTCCCAGCCAATCACAGGCTCTGTGGACGACTGACCAAACAAACAAGGCATTTCCTCCGCACCGGTTTAATATTGATTTTAAAAATTAATACAGGCTAACATTAACATATACACAAACTTATATACAAAATTTGAACTCTTTAGGATAACTAATAATAAAGTTAATATTAAAAATCACTGCAGGGGGTAAGCGAAGCCACGCCCCATGAGTTGACCTACTTCTCGCCCCTTGAGCTTTGGTTCCCACACAAATGCAAGGCTGTGGACTAAGTGTTACTGAAAGGCTATTAACGGGAATGTGAGCACTTGTGACCCCTGGTAATTTTTCCTTCGAGCCGAGTGTAAGCAAATATATTCAATGTAGGGTATAATAATCAAATACCTTATATTAAAATACCGGAAACATATTTTTTAGCACGTCGAATAGTGGAAATAATCCACCTAGTGATAAATTATTGCATAGCATGGCTCAGAACATAATAAGTAGAGATAATGGTACATCGCGAAAATATTTTATGCCAACATACCCTCGAAAACACTGTAGTTTCTTACAACATATATGATACGGCGATATACTTCTGACACAACGTTGTTGTCTGCAGACTAATAACAGGCATCAAATATTACAATATCGGGATTCTTATTGGCTCAGTGAAATAGCGTAACATCTCCAAGTACAAGCAGAAGCGTCTAGTAAGCTGAACGTGTGTTGAAATCCAGCAAAGAGTCAAGTTTTCCCATGACTAACTAACATCTCTAACAATAATTTATAGTAGAAAATAGCCAGAATCATTCCTGCAGCGTAGTTTCCAAATTTGTGTAGCACCTTGTATGATTGGACGGCGGGTTTATGGCAACGTCTAGCTGTTTACAGACAAATCACAGACATTGAGTCGTTGAGCACCAGAATTAGTACTAGCCCAGCCAAAAAGGGTCTCACAGTAACAAAAGAAAAGCGTCGGAAATAAATGCATTACATTTAAACCTAGCAAACTGCCAACTTTTCATTGGATACATCAATCGTCTCTGAATATATTGTGTGTACTGTTATCTGTGGAACTTCGTACTTCAATTTTATGGGCATCAATGAAATATATGTACAATGCAAAGAAATGTGAAACACAGTCGTAAAAAAGACCAATTACAATCACGTCTCACTAGAATCGCTAGCGAAAAAAATTTTCCAATAATCAGAAAGCGTGTCCGGTATTGGAATATAAGTTATTTGGTGTAAGTTGTAAACAAACAATTCACAAACAGGCCGTGGTTGGTGCAATCGCTACAGCACTCGTCCTACATCAAGGCGACCAACGCTCGACTCCCGACATTGTCGATCCATATTTCCTCATGTGCCGGACGGTGCCGTTGGTCGGAGAGTTTTTCCTTGGATCTCCCGCTTCCCACAACCCTTCATTCCGACGCTGCTTCGTACTAAACTTACATCATCTGCGATGAAAACATCGCCTGTATAAATTTTAGTGTGCTCAAATGTCAGGGCCACAGTAAGATATATTTTTCGTGGTATTGATTGGGACCTGAAAATTTCGCGTATTATTTTGCGCACAAGCTAAGATTCAAACAACTGTAAGATCATGACTTTCACAACTAGCCCGGGGCAGCGGTGACCTCTCGCCTCCCACCAAAACGATCCGGGTTCGATTTCCTGGGTCGGTCTCCGGATTTTCGCATGTGGGAATCGTGCCGGGCGATGCAATTGGTCGGTGGGTTTTCTCGGGGATCTCCCGTTTCCCCCGCCCTTTCATACCGGCGCCGCTCCATACTCACCTCATGTCACCCTCAACAGCGCTGAAGACCTCGGTGTTAAGCGCTAACAAAAAATATCTCACTCACTCTCATTCACAACTAGCTCTTCACTTACTTGACACCACCAAGAGAACGCTAGGCTAATAGTAAGTAAGTATTTAAATACAGGTACAATAAGGACTGAGTAGTTGATAATTAGCTGTGGTCTGCTTGAGCACTCAGATATTTTTGTAGGGTAACCTATAGATAGAGATGATGGTACATCGCGGGAAAACTTGAATGTTTGCTGTATTTCGACGTACGCTCAGCCTACCTTAAGATTATTGGCTTTCGCTTGTACGTGGAGCTGTTACCCTATTTGACTGAACCAATAATAATCCCGCTCTTGTAATATTCGATACCTAGAGACATGAACTTTTCGCGAAAAGAATTTTGCCCCACTTTGTTCCAGTACCTTATGTGTACGTCTGCAGTTCTGCTTCATAGATATTGGCAGCATGCCTTTGAATTGTGACGTTTCTCATTTGACTGTACCAATCACAATAAGGTTACTGTAACACCACACGTCTGTGATTTGCGTGTAAAACCCCACGACACACGAATGTCAAAACATCCAATCTCTGACCGTGAAGCAAGTCTGCAGACGTGCACACAAGTCACTGACGCAAAGTGAGGCAAATTTCTTTTCGCGAAAAGT
>PNEQ01086319.1:0-32590 GCA_003012365.1 Medauroidea extradentata | reverse complement strand
ATTACATTTACACTGTTTCATAACAAGGATACACTTCAATTATTTACAGAGATCTTTGATGCATTTTAAAACGTGTCTATTATTATTTCACGTCCGTTTTGCCGTATTTCAGTCCTGGCATTGGCAACTGTGGTTACTATTTACAAACACGTGGCACATATTTATAACCTTAAAATTTTTACATCTCGGGACGTTATTAGACGTCAGGTAAGTACAAACATCATAACCCTTCTTACATCTACAAAATATGGCATCGAAAAATTACGTTAACATAAGCGAGACCTGAGGTACACTAGTGAGGCTTAACCTCCAAAAGGGACAAGCTCGGGAGGCGAGCGTCATATAATAACATAGCGGTGGGGCATCAAGATTTTAACAGCTAGCGCTGTGGCGTGTATAGGCACTGTTGCGTAACAAATGTGTGGGCCTAGATCCTTCCTCATGACGTATTTGGCGGCTGGCTGGCTGCCGTGCGACATGAGGTATTCGAAAAAATGTGGAGGTGGACAGTACGAGAGACAGGGTTTCGCTGTTTCGTCAAAATGTGCTACTGTGCAATGTGCAGCAGGTTATTCTAGCGCAGTACTCTAGTGTGCATCATAAATTAAAAATTAATTATTGAAATGTAAACACAACTCGCAGGCACAAAAAGACAGAGTTAAAGTGAATGTCGTGTTACTTTTGGCATGTATATACACTAGACCTCCGATTTTACGAATACTCACGGTTCCTCTCATCGCATTCGTAAAATCGCTACCTTCGTAAATTCGATAGTGGCTTATTTTTGCCCTGCCACCCCCCCCCCTTCCTTAACAGAAAATTTTAAAATTGCATTTTTTCTGCAAAGTGTCTCTAGGCCCCGACTTCCGTAGCATTTTGCGGGTAATTAATTAACGTAATAATGTAAACATAAATTGATATCAGTAGCCAGACGTCACACTGTTGAGCGGTAGATATGACCGACCCTTGTCCCCAAAAAATGAGAAAATCGAGATTCCGAGTGTCTTCTCTCGAGCGAATAGCTCGACTCCTGTAGCATTTAACAGAAAAATAAAGTGATAGTATAAATATAAATATATATCAATAGTCAGACGTCTTACGATCAAAAGAACACCGCTAAACAATAGATATGACCATTTTCACAGTCAGTATATGCGGTAAAAATAAATTAGGAGTTCCGGGATTACGTAATACACGAACGTCTATTCATTTTCCAAGTTCGACATACCCGGAGACAAATGTTTCTACACTTGGATTATAGGTAGCGCTATTATCGTGCTCACTTGTGAAACGCACGTTTTAGGACAAGTAACGCATTGTTTAAGCAAATTATGCGCCAAGTTAATTGTTTTAAGTACGTATGCTGTTAACGCAATAAAGAAAATTATCACGCTATTATTTATAGGCTTCGTGTAAAAAAGTAATCTCATTCGACGCGAGAGATATAAGACGTGAAACAGCCTAGAAGGAGGCTGTACTATAGTTAAATGAGCATATGCGCATGTGCTGGAACTTTCCGTCTATAGTACGACCTCAATATAGATCCTAATACGTCGTAGTTGGAGACAGGCCGGCCGGCTTGGCACAGGCGGCGGCGGCGGCGCGCGCGGTTTTCAAACTGTCACTGTCGCATTTTTTAACGGATTTTCGTTATTTTTGTTTTATTTTTAATATTGTGACTTACCAAGTAATAACTGCAACTCTACAATTCATATTTTAATGCCGTGAATTAGATACAGTATGTTTTATTCATTGTCAACGTAATTCCTTACAATTTTTTTTTGTCATGTAATTTTGTTATTTTTTGAGGGTTCCTGAGGTTGTATTCGTAGAATCGCTACCTTTGTTAAATCCAGGGTTCGTAAAATCGCGGGTCTAGTGTATGCTCATGATAATTCTGTGTGCCCTTTCACACTGTGGCACACACAGAATAATTTGTGCGCTTGCCCGAGACATGTAAAAATCAGCTTGGACAGGTAAAAGTAATTGTTCTCTTGTCCAGTGGACAGGTAAATGTAATTGTTCACTTGTTCAGTGGATAGGTAAATGTAATTGTTCACTTGTCCAGTGGACAGGTAAATGTAATTGTTCACTTGTCCAGTGGACAGGTAAAGCTGGAGTGTTTGCCAGCAAAAATGAGTGACACCAACATGGGTAGTTACTATATTTTCGCATGCTAGTCGTGAACTGTGTTTAGCCACGGCACAAAGTTAAGTTCCAAGCCAATAAGTAACAAAAGTGGGCACACGTGTCCGCTTTGACTTTGAGCAAGGTCACAAGTTTGTGATTTTATTCTGGCAGTGTGCCAACAAAAAAAGTGTCGGACCTACATGAGCGCTACCAAATCTAGACAGACACTTCCTTGAAAAGCATTGCTAAGGCTAGACATGCTCATTTTCATACACGGACACCACCCGTGATTTTTTCTTTGTTTTAATTATTCTTTCTTCCCCTTCATCTTTCCAAGCAGATTCCTTCCGAGACAAAAAAGTGGCTTACCCTAGTTCCCACACTCTTCCTGATGGTGTGTATGATACTTTAACAATGCAACGGCAAGTCCACAAGGATTTATTGTTTCTCGCTCAAGTTTATGGGATGTTTAGTGTATTAAATTATAATTTATAAGTTGTGTACACAGGGCGTCTACTAGGTCACTAAAGTCACTAAAGTCCCAAAAAAAGTCACGATTTGTGAAAAAGGTCACGAAAGTCCCACAATAGTCACTAATTTGAAGTATATTTTGGTGTTAGTCACGAAAATTATTTTCGGATGTTTGATTCTTGTCGAATCATTTGTCAAACGTGCATGTTTACACTACTAGTATTTCTCGTTCACTGTGCAAGTAAAATAAATAATTAGTTTGTGTATTAGTTATCATAGGCATCTTCATAAAGACAACTTAAATTTAGGTATATATTAATTACACATTTTAAAATTGGATACACGTCGTGCTATCAGCAGTTGGAGGAAACATAATGAAAATTGTTGCCTGTGTTAAACTTGTAAAAAAAATTGTTAATTAATTCTGTTTGGACAGTTTTTCAAGAAAAAGTCACTAAAAAGTCACAAAATTTTACTGTTACAATCTGGTAGACACCCTGGTACAGTAAACTAAATGTTGAAATTGCCATAAAAATAAAAGATAAAAAATACGTACGGCCGACTGTGCGATGGTGAATGACTCTGAACAGCAAACGCACTGACAGAGAAGTAATGCCTATGCTTAAAATGACGCCCCAGAAGTATGCATATTCCTCAGTGCTGCTTGAGTTTGAAGCTAAACATTGCCAATGAAGCCTAGCGCACTGTGCTGCACTGCACATGAATGCTCCTCAGTCACAACATATATACAGTACTGTACTCTGTCTGCAGTTGTAGGAGTGTGCTGTACTGTGGCTCATTATAGAGCAACGAAACACTATCTCTGTTTCTGTTCTTTGCGCTGCCGCACAGCGTGCTCTGAGTTTCTGGATGCTCACTCATTTACCTGGTGAAAGGATCTAGGTGCACACTGTCTTGTTAGCTCAGCTCGGCACAGTCCGGCGCACACAATTTCGGAACATCCCAGCCGGCCAGTAGCCATCACAAAGTTGATTACAATACTCATGGCTGATGGTAATCCCTGTGTGGTGCATTTACTGATATTTACAGTCTGTTACTATTGGGTTTTGTATATATGTTTCCATTCAAATTAAGTCTTCCTGCAGTTTGTAATGTATCAGCAACCCCTTCGTGGCTTTATTTATCTTTTTAAAAAAAAAAAAAAAAAAACCTTGACTCTTGTGTATACTCATACCCCTACTTTTCAACATTATCTCCAAGAAATGTATACATTTTAAAGCATTAATTTTAAATTTTTTTATAAAAAAAAAATGTATTTATATCTCTAACTAAATTTAGTTACTGTGTGCACATTTAGTGTATAAATATTTTTGACGTGTATAAAATAGTGAAATTTATGACGAAATGAAATGAAGAATTGTGTAAAAGTTTACTACGTAAATTACACCATCAAAATAAATGAAATCACTGAAATATGTTCATAGAAAACTAATAATTATAGCTTATCATCAATTTCTTATCTGGAAAAATTAAACGACTTATATTGAAGAGGTTTGTTTATTAACTAGGTTTTTATAAACAAAGTTTTATTGTTTAGCCATATTGTATGTTTATTTCGCCTTGTAGTCAGTTTCCTTGAAATTGTATTGGGTTCAAAGTGTTCATGTTGTGTGTGCAGAGAATGGTCAGAGCTTCCAGCAGAATGGGGAGCGCAGGCAAGCAGTGGTACCACCTCGGCTGCAGGACAGTACTGCCAACAGACCTAAGCGATACTCCTCTTTAAGGCAGCGGAGTGCCCAGGAGGCAGCAGGGATACCACAGCAGCAGCAGCAGCCTCCACCGTACACACAACCACATGGCTTCTACCAACAAGGTATGTAAACTGCAAACATTACATTATGTTGGTATGACCCGAGTTCCACATTTTGTTTGTTCCATTGTTTAGATGCTTGAATTGTTTGGGTTTTTGAATATACTACTTCTGTTTAGTAATGTACCATACCACTTATAAAACCACAATTCATCATACGCTGTACAATAATGCAGTTTTGGAGGTGACATTGACTAAACACATCATTTAGGATACATTTACATTTAAATAAAATACGAATAATTCTTGGAACATGTAGTAACACATACATTTTAAAATTTTAAAAATGTAACTTTCATGCAAATTGATAGTTATTATATATTTGTAGTTGCAAGAACGGTATTCTGAACGCAATGAATGACAATTATATTATTTCAAAACAAAAATATTTAGTATGGTACTGTGAAAAAAAAAAAATCTTACATAAAATGTTCTGCTGTGCGAGTGAGTACTGTATTTTGCCGAAGTGACACATTCATTTGGCATAATTTATTGTGTCACATTTAAATAGACCGAATATCTTAGCAATGAAAGTGTAATTGGGAATTTATCACCCAGAAAATGTTTGCTTGTAAAGTTGGCCAAAAATTTTCTCTACTGTTGACTTTTTTTTGTACTGTACTGATTTCCAAAAGTTTGTTGACTTATTGTTGTGTGTTCTTCTTTGATGGGGGAGGGGGGACAAAGGGGACAGAATAGCCCAGCCCCTTGGCCTAAACTCTGAGGAAAAATTTAATTCTTTTATTTTCTAGCAAAAAATATGTCTCTATTAATAGTGTTAATAGATTTATATTGCTGTAAGGGTCTGTATAATACTGTACTTTACAATGTTGTTTATGGTAAATGTGTATTAATTACATCTACAATAATTAAAATAGTACAGTAGTCTGCAAGTAATTTTTAGCCAAATTTTTTATTCAGTTATTTGGGACACCAAACAATTTTCTGCCCGCAGAAATCATGCTGCACGCCTGAGTTTGGGTGCCACATATTTTTAGTCAGATCTAATGAACGTGTTGTACATCTCGCTGAGGACTCACATTTTATATCATATTTTATTGCATTCATGTTTGCATTGTTTTATTGCTATCACTCCGCAAAGTATTTTTGATGCATTTTTCGTGGGACTTTAATTTTCTTGTTGTTGAGCAGGAGGGTGTGAGAAGGTAGGAGGGAAAGCATCGTCCTCCTAAAGTGTTACATGTGCAGCTTAACCATACATTTGCTTCTTGCGTTCTGCATACATTTTTATCTTTGAAGAATAATACAGCGATTTATATTTTTTTATGATTCCTTAGTATGACGTTATTAGATAGTAGTGTTGTTATACTCAGGTTCTACCGTATATTCTAGAGATAATTTTCTAATTATATCTTTATATAGCAGACATAGTGAAAACAAATCATTCTGAGTTCAGCCAGCCACATGCCAGGGTGTCTACTGGGTTCTTCTGTTTAGTATGTAAAAATCCTGAATTTTTTTATTAAAATTTAAGTAATTTTTTGAAATCTGTTTATGCATCACAAGAGAATCAAAAGACCCATGGCTAGTCAAGTAGCATGGTTGTATCTACTAGATTTTACAGGAAAACATGAAGCTAAACAATTGGGTCTCTTGATAATTCTCAAAAAATTACCCAATAAAATAATCTAAAAAAAATTGGATGCCTAACACAGTAAAGTGGCAATGCGGAAAATGTGCTGATTCTCAAATTTTAAATCCCTCTTAACAGATCTTCAGGGTAACAATAGCGTCATATTGTATAGCAAAGCACATAATTGCTCATGTCAAATTTTGAAACTGGGACAAAGCTGTAAAATTATTATTAAAATATCTTCCATGCTTTTTACCAGTGAAAAAAGCAATGTTTTGCACGTCGTCTCACTGGCTTCAAAAGGTTGCCTAGTTTTCTTCAGCTCTCAAAGTTATCGCGTCATGATTCACAGATGTTTAAATCTTAAGTTTTAAATGTGGCATACATCAACCATCTTATTTTCGTGTCAGGGACAGAATATCTCCTTATTGTTGATACACACAAAATGCTGTTTGGTAAGAGTGTACTTTTTTACATTTGTAGGTAAATTTACTAAAAATCATATTATGTGAAAATGTTAAGTCTGACCTATTGAGAAAAAATAAACATTTCATAGCATTACATATACAAACAGTAATTACAGTTACAAGGAAATATTTTAGCTATAGTGCAATAACCTAAATTGTTAAACATAAAATGCAAGTCATGTGAATATTGGTTACATTGTTTTGTAAACAAAAATGTAGTTGATTAGTGATTGTTACTGTATACTATAAATATTATACAATAGAACTCTGATGTAACAACATGTCATAGTTACAGAAAATGTTTTTGCTTCAGGTTACGTGCAGCAGGCAGTGTATGCAGAAGCCTCACCGCAGCAGGCGACTGTAGTACAGCCAACTGCAACCACACCTCCCCTGCAGATGTTACCTCAGGCCCCGACGTATGTGCCTCCACCCCCGTACCCACCAGGCCAGCAGTTCATCCCAGCACGTGTCATAGCTGCAGCGGCGCAGGCCCCCTATCCAGGGCCACCTATCATTAATTACGTGGCACCGGCCCCCCAAGGACAGTTTGCCCCGCAGCCGTACCCACCGTTTCAACACTCGTATGCTCCAGTGGTTAGTAAACTACTCTCTATTATTGGTCATATGTGTGTGTGTTTGTGTGTGTGTGCATGCGTGCAGGTGTGTGTGTGCATGCGTGCAGGTGTGTGTGTGTGCATGCATGCATGTGATACAGGGCTTGAATAAAAATAGGCCACCAGTTTTACGAACTTCACAGTTTTTTAGAGATGGCCTTATGAAATTGAAACTGAACAGTTTGTCTTCTAAAACTCAAAAATTGCATTGAAAACAAATGTTTTGTAACGAAATGTGTGTTAAATCATCTATAGCAAGGACAATTAAAGACCAAAGTTAAGTTAAATTTGAAATAAAATAAAAATATATAATTTTGTTGAGTTGAAGTTAAAATAATTACACAGGCATTATTATTATTATTTTTAGTATTAGCATTAACTACACTATTAGTTGGCAATATTGTTTGTTGATTTGAGAATGTAACATCAGTAATGTGTGCATGGCCAGTTCAGTTAAAGAACTACGTTATCTAATTCATGTTTAGATTTGCACTCCACCTCACATACAGTATGTGCACAGTAAACTAAAATTTCTTAATTTACAACCCAAATAGTACAGTGAAACATTACAGTGAAACCTCTATACATCGTTTTTCAAGGGACCAATGAGGAAAAACGATGCATGCGAGAAAACAAAACATGCGGGAAACACTCAACCCCCTCCCCCGCCTACACTTTAAAAATCTACAAACATAACCTCAAAAATTATTTTTAATATGTCCATCACATGAAAATTTGTTTTAAAAATATGTGTGTATTGATTATGGTTGTATCTCATTTGTATTACAGACAATCTAGTTTGTCAAAGACATTTCGCGATGTCAGCGTGCTTTTCACCGGGACATTTCTCTACCTCCTTTACTATTTCAAGGCTTTCTTCAAGTGAGCGAACAGATTTTGAAGGCCGCGACATTGTTACAGGAATAATTTATAAATACATTTCACAGGTCTTAAAATAAAAATTGTGTACTCCACTTGTTAGCAAAATTCACAAAACACTTGCTATCTAAACAGAAAACGTAACAAGAACAAGATACATAAAGGCGAAACGTAATCTCTCTGACTCGTGCGCTTGCGCTTGGCTACCTTCGGCTTTACTCGGAAGTAGTGCTGGGCAAAGTTCGAAATTTTCGAACTGAACCGAACCGAACATAAGGGTTTGGTTCGGTTCGAAACGTTTCAAAAAATGTTCGAAAAACCGAACGTTCGAGATTTAGAAAAACACACTTTTCGAACTGATAGGCTTGTACTACGACACAAGTTGGTAAAAAAAAAGGCAAGAAATATGTTACGACATACCAGATAATTAGCATCGCAATCTTGAAACGGGCAAACGTACCTACGTACGTGAACCAAGTTAAAATTTTGTAAATTTCACTTCTAACATCCGTGGTTCATTTCCTTATTTTACGGCATAAAATAAAAAGGGTTACGTCGTGACCAATTGGCCTAATTTTCTACCTACACTAACTGAAGTTATCTTACCTTTCATACGTGCAGATCAAAACATCTAAGGAAAAAAATGAAATGAAAAGAAGTCGAACATAATGTATTGTGCTACTTGGTGTTTTAAATTCATTCTTTATTGAATATAATTCTGCAGTAGGTCATAAACGTAAACACGGTAAAAAGTAAACACAGCACAGACAAAGGTCGCAATATGGTGGCCACGGCGTGGCGATTTAATGGTTACCAATACCAACTTTATTTTTTTGCAGTTGCGTCTGCTATAAAACTTAAAAACTGTTATAAGAATTACAATTCGTTACTAATTGTAATGGATAACTAACGGGATTCACTTTTCCGAATTTATATGTCGTACACTCATATAGACTGCTTAATAAAACGTAATATTAACGTAATTTTTTTACCGTATGGTGTACCTACTGTGAAGTTTTTTTTTTACAACATTCGTATCTCGTTTGGCCGCCTGTTGTGCACCGTTGTTTTGTTTGTTGTGTTTTTTATATAATCCCTATATTTTTTTCTTATTTTATGTATAGTGTGGTTATTTCTTTGTAGCAGCTTAGTTCCAAAAATATTATTTCATGGATTCGTTTGAGTTCGAAAGAATATTTTTTGCATTAGGTTCGGTTCGGTTCGAATTTTTTTTCCCTTGGTTTGGTTCGAAACATGAAAACAGAGGTTCGCTCAGCACTACTCGGAAGTGCACAAAATGGCGGAAGAAAATTCACAAAATTCTTGACGTTACTGCAATTTATTCACACTTTACTGAAATGCAAAAATAAAAGCACACATTATAATAGAACAAAATGAATTTGTACACAATGCGTGTTTGAAATCTATTGAAAATTATCAACGTAAAAAAAATATTTCCTCTATAAAAAATTACGTTTTTATGTTGGTGGCAACATGTTTGTTGTTCTTTTAACGAAAATAAGACAATGGCAATGTTTGTGTTTACACACACAACCTACAGTACGTAAAACGTTTCTTAAAATAAGATGAACGATTGCCAAACATATTTGAAACAATAACGGTGAAATTTATAGCCAAACGGAACCAAACATACACTGGAGCCCCGCAACTACGACAAGCAATAATTCTCGAGAATTTTGTCATAGTTGCGTCGTTGTCGTAGTTGCCGAAATTCCAATTTTTAACACCTAAAAATTATTTTTTTGTTCATGTCGGTGTTTTTCTTGCTCTAATACCGTGTATCAGTGTTACTCTCATTAATAACACGGGGTTTTTTAAAACAAAGTAATGTTTTTATATTAATCGCCGACTTTTCTGAAGATTTTGATACAAGATAAGCCTATAATACCGTCCCCAATTCGTGTTGAAAGATAGAAATAAAATTGAAAACGGCGATGGCGCTAGGTCCGCAGTGGCACGAGTGCCAAATATCGACTCTAGTGTGCTGCGCTCTGTGCCAAGCGTCGGCAACTAAAGAGCTTGTACTGTAGCGCATTCTGACGGAGCTATAAGTTGCAGTTTCTCAGCTGTCCACTGAGGCGCTTCATGCGCCATTAGCTTCTACGGCACAGCTTGTGCCTGACTGGCGACTGCCTGTCTGTGTAGTATAATATTAGTGTTGCGTACTGGAAATATGTTACGATTGTAAAGTGTTTAAACGCTCGATACTTATATTTCTGTTACGTTAAACGCTTCTACAGGATTGTGCAGCATAATAAACACATTTTTTCAAAATCACGAAAAATTTACAGTGCACGACGTAACTTGCCGGCTGCGTGCAGACCAAAATAAAAACAATACCTACCCCAGACGTATTAATTCGACTTCTCTGCTCACCAGAAAATAAAAATAAACCACAGAAATATAAACACAACTTCTTGTCTGCAAGGAAAATGAGTTGTGTGAATGTAACGTGACATGTTTTTGGTGTCGGGCGTGGTAAAGTAAAGTGTTGAATGTAGCAACAGTAATTTTTTAGTGCACGGTAATATATTTTCAGCGTGTTGTTACGCAAAATCACTGTAAAATGAAACTTAGTAATATTTTTAATGTACGGCATCTTTATTTTTAATTAAATAATATACAAAGTGCCTAAACATTTTCTACAAATACTTAATCAAAACCATAAATAAAATTGTAATCCAATATAATCCCGCACTAAGGTCGTCAATAATCAATCCAGTCAGTTCCAAATAAAATCCAAAGTCGAAATCCAATAAAACAAAGCCAAGAAACGTATGCAATATCACAAGATGTATTCTAAAACCATGCTACACGCGAACTGTGTAAACACTCAATGGCAAGGGCGATGCAAGAGACAAAGGGTTTTTTTTTGTCGTCCTCTCACTCTTATTCGCTGACCTTGCTTGGAATCGAAAAGGAGGGTATAAGGGCTGAAGAGGAAAACATGAGCTGCTTGACTATCACTGTTGCTACGCACGCAGTCGATGTACAGTGCAAGCTATAGACTGTTCACGGTAAAGTGAACACTTTTCAAAACCATTTCCATGAGAACAGCAATTAATAAATATGTTTTGTAATGGTCGAGGACATAAAATTTTAGTTGAGTTTAAAATATACACTATGTCTAATATAAAAACGGAAATGTTTATCATAAATAGACGACGGAAGAATGCAAATCGGTCGAGAGAAAACAGGTACTAGGCGCTCAAAAGTGTTCATTTTACCGTGAACAGCCTTTACGCGTAGGCCGTAGACAGTGCGCGTGGTGTGAGTAGGAGCAGAAACGGAGAGGGAGAAAGAGGACGGAAGACAGATGCGTCATCACATTACCTGCTTATCTTCGGTTTTGTGTGTACGGTCTAACTTACCAGGCGCGCGGCGCAAATGTGTTTCAGCAGACGTTTTTAGAGTTTTTCGCTGAATTTTTTTTCTTTAATAGCTGCGACTTATTTATTAACGGACACCACCTCTATTATTATTGCAAACTTACAGACGTATTTTAAAACATTATTCCTACTTGAAATAGTATTTTTAATAAATGCACTTTTCAATTTTAATTTTTAAAATTTTTTTTGAAGCGGATCGAGACTATTGTCGTAGTTGCGTTGTTGTCGTAGTTGCTGATGTCGTAGTAGCGGGGTTCGACTGTAATATGTTCGTCCGTATTTTTGACAACAGTAAATGTTTGCCTTGTGCGGTTATGATACGTTGTTTACACCTGTTTGTTTCGAGAAGTGTATACGAGCGTGGTATGAAAACGTAAAATGTAAGTTAACTTTTTTTGTTGTTGGCGAAAATGTCTGAACGGTCAATGCGGGAAATTTATGAATATATGAACAATCCATGTGGGTTTATTTAACATTGTATACATAGGCAATTTGTCGGGACCGTGAAAAACGATCGATGGATCTGGGGAAACGAAAGAAACGGGAACGATGCAACGAGGTTCCACTGTACTTGAAGATTATCTGTTCCATAAGATCAGAAATTTGGCTGTATGAATGCAAGTGACATAATCGCTTACTCATTCACTCACTTGCTCCCTCACTCACTTACACCCTATTACTCACTCACACTCTCGCCCACTCACACAACTCAACATAGCACTGTGTCCACAGCATTGTGTGATCCTTGAACTAAATAATATAATCTAGTTGTTGGGAATCACCTTCTAAAAATATGAGAATTGTAATGATAAATTGTTGGAATTTGACTATGCTATGCTATTCACATTTGATACCTAACTTGTTGGGTAGAAATTACCAGCATTTACTAAAATACAGTAACATAATTTTATTTTTGTGAAATTATTGTTGAAATGCATGGTCAGAGATTTGCCCAAAACCAGCAAAAATAGAGAAATATTAATGAAAATCCATTTAAAACACAAGTTATAGTATGAGGTAGACATCTGACGCTGCACAGGGACACATTCTGACGGAGTCGTGAAACACTGTCTAGTGTTAGTTTCTGTACAGTCTGCAGCCATGTCGTGTAGCTTGTAACATGCCTCTTCGTCCACCAGGTCGTGTAAGAACAAAATGTGGATCTAGTAGCACTCGCGACATGGCACACCCATTATTTTATTATCATACAGCACCTATTTTTTGCTGGGACTTAATATTGTGCTCGGTTACAGTCATAAATCATGTCATTGAATTTGTATGTTGGAAGTGATTAAATATGGATGCAATCCACTCTGTAATACTTTGCGTTGCTCAGGTTTTTTTATATAGTTGTGAGTAAATCAATAGTACAGACTCATCAAGCATAATTTTTTAGAAGACAATTGTCTGTAAAATGAGTCGTAAAATCATGTCAGAAATGAGTAGGAGTCCATAAAATTGCATACGTAGTCAATAATCTTAACACAAAAATGTGGCGACAAGGTGAAAGAATGTGTTGTCACAGCAGCAGACGGTTCTGTGGGGAAGGGGCAGCTAGAGGTACTGGTGCCACAGCAGTCAGGTAAGATAACCCCACTTGACACGGTCTACACACTCGCCCCAAGCTAGTTTCACATGATCCGGCTGTACCTTGTTTCTGGTCATAAAATAACAATTTTTGGTGGAAAATTTTTGTGAATAAAACACCCAGCAAAAGTTTGATTTAGTTCATTTTATTTAGTAGATTTTTGCATGAAAAGAAGTACGTGTATTAATGTAATATAGATTTATTATTTCAAGTTTTTTTCAATTGCACCCCTTTTGCAAAATACAAATTATCAGCATCACCATGCTGCAGAATTAAAATGATACAGAAAAACTGCGTAGATAGTAATTCTACATCACAAAGTCTAACAATTGTACCAGATTCAATGTCCAAAAAACTAAACCTTTCAGCAAGCAGTAAAAGAACTAAGGCCGGTATTCCCAAACGTGTGTATAAGGGTTTAGGTGCAGCATATGTCATGCCTAGGCCTTATCGGTGTACCTAAACGTTTGTATAAGGGTTTAGGGTAAGGTCATTGCCTATTCAGGACTGATCTGTGACTTTTCCTTGTCCTAATATAACTACGCATGCGCAGTACGCTTAGCCCTACAGACGGGTACGCACGCTACAACGTATTTTTACCGCTTGCTGGACGAATATAGTTTTTAATAATAAAATATAAAACAAAAACATTCGAATCATACAGAAAATGAAACTTTGTGGCAGCGGGAATACGAAATAATAACCCACTAGCATTTTAAAGGCCCAATTAATTCAAAATAAACAAATTTGTGGCTTTAAAAGCATCGCAGTATACGTATATATGTTTTTGGATACCTTTCTGTAAATGATTGGATAGCTCAGACGGTGTCAGCCCGGTAATAATTTTATTTGGGTTCGAATCCCGGTCAATCCAGTTTTTTTTTTTTTTTTTTTTTTTTTTTTTTTTTTTTTTTTTTTTTTTTTTTTTTTTTTTTTTTTTTTTTTTTTTTTTTTTTTTTTTTTTTTTTTACTTTTTTGTATAATATGTCTCACAATAAGGTAAAAATGAAATTAATGTTTATTTCCATAAATATAGTTTCTAAGCATTAAACTGACTCAAAAATATAGAAATAAGGTAAATGTATAATGAACTAATAAAAATAATGAATATAAATTTTTCCTCCTGTGAATTGTAGACAACATGTAGAATACCACATCTAGTGTACGGAATATAATGACTTGACTTTTTTTGTTCTTTAAATGCTTACAAATAGAATGAATAATGGACGTATGAACAATAGGCACCTTTGGTAAACCGGCGTACTTAGAAAATATGCAATTGCAATTGTTACAGACTGTTATATACTGTTGATTCAAACACATTTTTGTAAGATACGTAACTTTTAACTAACATTCAGAAGTTCTGACTATGTTTTTATTTACAAACATTCCCATATCTTTAAAATTAATTTCCGAAATTAAATTTTTACAACTAAAATAAAACGAATGTCGTTTATATATTTTTTCCTAAACAACTCTTATTTAATCTTCGTTACGTCATGTTAAATAAAAGTTTCAGAAATAAATAATGTGTTCACGATATATTCGCCTACGAAAAAAAAAATGTAAATCTGTAACGGGATGTTTCCAAAACAGCTAATGTGTTATAAATAATTTGTAAAATTATCTCCATTCTCGTGCCATTCATTGTAATTCAAAATTTAGTTAAATATATAAAAATAAATTACAGATTCGTAAAAGTCTAATTCAAAAAATCGTTTGTACGACAGAAAATCTGCTCTCTGGTACTGTGACTCGTGCATAGAGACGATAGGATATTTAATAGACGTGCCAATGCTGCTCTTAAGTTAATAGTTTTTTTTTTCCGTAAGGAAAATCTCAAGGTAAGTGATCACATTTAAAAATTACAGTTTTATTTTTAAAGTAAACACACTTGTACACTAATCTGCGAGTGATACGTGCATATATCGAGAAAGTACAAGCTTAACTAATAAGACTACTTTCCTTAATTTGGTGCAAATAAACCAAAAAATTTCTCATTGATCATGTAGATGTAAACGTTATAAAATATTACTTTGTTTCGTAATGTGATTCTATCTTCTAACATAGTGAATCTACAACAATTTGAACTAATGAAACCACAGTTTGAAAAATTAAGTTTTTAGTTTTACATTTTCGCAGAATCGGCGCAGATGTTGTAGGAGAAAATAAATTAATTCATGACATGAAATCTTGGGAAATAGAGTATGTTCAGTATTATTAACGTTGAAACGTCAAATTACATTTAATACACAATTTCCTTGTAAGTTATGCGGGATAATTTCTTTACTTTAATGAGGCTATAGCTTATGAAATGTATGTCAAAAATATGTCCTAAAATTTTCTGGAAAGTGAATTATAGTGGTAGTAATATTAACCAGAAAATAACTACAAAATGTTATTTCTTAAAATGTAAAGCAATATAACAAGTGCTGAAACAATTAAATACCAAATAGCCTATTTTATCAAAAGAAGAAAAAATGAAGTAAATTTTAAACTATTGCCCATTTCACGTAATCATTGAAATTACATTTTCAACTTACCTTATCATAAATTTCTCCACTCGGTACTTATAAAAATTTTCTTAATCATCCTGTGTTAAAAACTGAAAATGATATATTAAAAATACGTTAATATCAAACATATGTACCAAGTTTGGTGATTTCCAGATACGTGGTTAGTGTAGATATCACATGTTATCAAGAAAACCTAAGATACATTACCAGCATTTTGCTAGGCTAATGTAAACGTCTCTCTTCAAAAAATTAGTTTTGTTTATCTCATGAAGAAAAAACGTTTTAAATGACCGCCATTATGAAAATATGAACTAAGTACATATAAGTCTAATCAACTTTGTCTACTGTACTATATATTAATACTTAAATTTTGAAAGATATATAACATATATTTAAATCTATATTACTGTATTTATGATTTCTTCTAGTTTGAAACAATTTAAAATACAATACATTACGTTTTAAATGTAAAAAATTAACGTATTTTTGTTAAATAGCTATTAAAAGTCACTGCTACTTGTTCTATAAAAAAAAAGCTCTGCCCAGCGTCGCCTTCGTATATTTATAACCGCACACGGTACGGCAAATAATAATCAGTGACTTATCCGATACCTTCAGAACGTTTAGGAATACGGTTGCGAGATACGACACAACCTTTGCGCTTCCGTGTCCCGAGAGGGTAGCACGTTATTCCTGTACAAACCGGTAAACTGTATATTACCGCTTGCCTGCCAAAAATCATATTTAACAATACGAGAGTCGGCAAACACAAGAAAATGGTACTTAAAATATAACTTTACGATGGCGAGAATGTTAAGTGATAAGCTACAAGCTTTTCAAAAACTTAAACTATTAATAAATAAGAAAATTAATATTTTGTAGACAGTTTGCTAAATGAAGGCTTTAGTACAAAATTTTTGCGTCAAAATGACACTAGCGCAGTTGGCTCAGGTGGCAAGGCGCTCGGTTAGTAAGCTGATGATTAAGGTTCAAATCCTGGCTGATCCAAATTTTTTTTATATTGCACAGAATATTATTATTAGTAGTAAGGTTACATTAATTTTAGGAATTATCGTTTCTACACATTAAAATTACATGATATTCGACCGTTACGATGTTATAATCAACTATTGGTAATTTGTTTTCGCTGTAAATAACATACAAAACATATATAAAAATAATTTTTTTTTTAATGTGTTACGTTCTGTGAGAAATTTTTTACTTTTTTTTCTAACATTAAAATAAGAAATATTGTGTCTAGAACGATAAAAATTTGCCGTCACGTTCAGATGCACATATCTTATTTTCTGTTTCTTAGATATTAAAATGACACAGTTAAACAATTAATTTTCCGGGATAATTTTTAACGCTCATAACAACAATTTATACTCAATTAAAATTTACAATGCATATTCGCTTTTCATTTTGATGCATATAAAATAACAATTACGCAGTGTAAACGTTATTAATATAGGCATTCTAATTTGTCCACATTGCCCTAATCATGAAAAAAAATCGTAATTAGTAAACATTTTGCATCACAAAAGAAAACATGTTTCTTTAGAAACTACTAAACATTTGCGATATATTTACTATCAACAGATTGTAAAATAAAAGCACATTTCAGACGTTGACAGTTGACAGGCAACATATTTTAAAACAGCTCGCGCGCTGTATCAGTGTTATTCTGAAGCCTTCGAAGATTGTCAAAAACACTTTTTTATTTCATATATTTGAAAAACAAAAGGTAAGGTAAGTGAGCTTTACGTATCGTCGACGCCCAGGTTATTAGAGACTGTTTCAAAATGAAATTACTGGATACAAACAAAGTTTCGACTAAAGCATTAATTTCACTTTGCTAGAGATATGTGTTCAATGACATGATAGAGCCATTGCTTGAAGTATGGTCAAGTAATAGCCTCTGACAAAAGAAAAGACTTGTCAGTTTAGTGCGTTAGACGTGATGAGAGACCTAATTTATGTGCCACTGTTGCCGTGACAATACCTTAGTTTTTAGTATTTAGTTGCGGCGTAATAATATATTATATTTTAAGAGTGATTGCGAATTATGTTTTGAATATAATTCCACGTGTCCGAATAATATGCTAATATAACATTTCAGGTCATGATCAGCAGAATAATATGAACGGAAACACTGCGATCGCGTGGCTACTCTACCTACTGTTTTAACTTTTAACAAGAAACAGTTATTGAATATTTTAATTGTGACCACTCTAATCCGTGATTTTTATCTCTTTGTTACTGTAATTACTTTGTAAACAAATTCAAATGCTAAATAATACGTTTCAAAAGTACAAAGTTTAACGTGTTCTTGTTATAGCCATGGTAAACCGTCAGCGCTCATCATGCCTTCGTTTGTTTCTAGTCTCGCGCCGGCCGGCGAATAATAAGCAGTGACTTACCTGACCCTATTTTGGGACACAGCGCAAACACGTCTAGGAATACGCTCAGCGAGTAAGGTCTCTGTCGTTGCTTTTCTGGCGCCTGAGATAGTAGTACTTATGTAGACCCTAACTTTTTGTTTAGGAATACCGGCCTAAGAGTACTCTAAAACCCAGGTTCAAATCACAAGTTCATGTCTTTATAATACATGTTAAGCTTGAATTGTCCTTGATTTTGACATGTCGTTAAAATATTCTGGGAAAATTCTTGAATTTCCATACGTGTTCTTCATTTTTTTTGTTTGAAAGTTGAATAATCATCATTTTGATACACGTCAAGATGTACTTCTGTTGAAGCATAAAGCTTGGTATTTTTTTTGTTGTATGCACCTGAAACGTAACCAACGGTTATTACATGCTAATACAAACATAAATGTACTTTGTATCCACAAAGTGTGTACTATTTCAGTGTTTTGGATTTCAAATACAATGTATTTGGTCGGGTTACCTTGTTCCAACAGTTATGGTTGCAGTACCAATATTTTCACTTTGAAAAAAGGAGAGAGAGAGAGAGAGAGTGTGTGTGTGTGTGTGAGGGTGAGAGAGTTTGTGTGAATGTGCACGTGTGTGTGTTCATTGGCAAAAGTAAGCTCTGCAATAAAACTATTTTACTGTAAGCTTGTGTAGATCTGTATTAGTTTCTCACATGGGAACCTATTCGCAAAAAAAAAATGCAGTTGACTTGACATTAAGTAAGCCCGAATATAAAAAAAATTGTGAAATGTGATTCTTCATCTTCTGCAACATCAGGACCATATTTTGAAACATTGTGTAGTTAAAGCAGCATTTCTGACTGTAAATTTTCTGTGTCACCATTATTGAACCATGATTGTGTCACAAATTCCAGTCCTCAAGTAGTTAACATTTTTTTGTAATTGGAAAATAAAATTATATTACACGAAAGTAACTTTGTGTCTAATTACAGCGTTGTATTATGTGTGATATATTTGGCAAAAATACTGTATTAACAAAAGATTTTTCATAAATTTTTTAACATCTGCTGATAAAAAGGTTGTTAATTTTAAGGAATCACTATTTCCTAGGATTAAAATTCAGGAGTTGGCTTAGTGTCTTATTTAAAAATTCTTTATACATCTAAATGTTTGCAACTAATTGTGAAAAGTAGTTCTGTGTCTTCGAATTTTTGTTAACTTGTTACTTTATGGTTAGATAGTCGGGCCTTGGAAATTGGTTGCTTTTGTTTTGTCCACATTTTTTGAATACTGTATGTGGCAGAAGCGTACCTACATTAAAAAGGATGAAACTGGTAGAACTGACAAAGCAACTACAGTAGTTTAGAATGAAACAATCTTAGAGTACCGTATTTCATCACACAATCATCGCCATCGCGTAATAGTCACATCTAATTTTTGAGATGACAGAAATGGTAAAAATACTTTCATTGCATAACCATCTCAGCATAACCATCTCACCACAATGTTCTGTTTACGTCTCTGCGTCACAGATGTTAACTACGCTCAAGTACGACACTATTAGAACAAAATGGTTGCTGCAAGAATCTATTATAGCTAGTACCAAAATATTCCGCTGGAATGAAAGTGGAACATAGCATTACTAAATTAACTGTCTGGCATCTTGTGTGTTTGTCTTGCGCTTGTACTTTCCCAACTGAACATAGTTGTATATCTACGACATCGCAAAATAAAAACAAAGTTTGTAAACACTGCAACGGTAATAAACGGTAGCGGACTCGCAGAAGCCGAAAACAAAAACTACAAGAGAAATGGAACTTAGAAAACTACTGAATTGATCGGTTTTCTGATAACCAAAAGTGCCTATTTACCGGTAAATACTGCTAATCACGAAATGTGTTCTCACCAAATGTGCACATTTATTTGATTATGCACAAAATTGGTTTATCAAACGAGACTAACCTGACCTCCAAGGTCTACTAACTTATAGACATTTAGTTATTGTTACAGAGTTCATGTGTCAAGAGTTCTGCCAAAAATATTGAGTTACTCTAATATAAATAGGGTTAGTGATGAAAAATGTTGGTTTGAAAAAAAATTTACCATGGGAATTTTCCTAGAATAATAGTCGCAACTTAGATTTTTTGCATCCAATTTGGCAAAGAATATGTGACGATTATGCGGTGAAATACGGTAATAGCAACACATTGCTCTTAACTTTTAAGTAAAGAATATTTACTTAACGAGAACATTTCAATACCATACAGGTTGTGAACCAGCCAGCCAGTTATGGTGATGTCCCGGCTCCGGGCCCACCAACGGAACTATACCAGCCGCAAGGAGGAATAACATATTACAGCCCCGAGGAGCAAGTGATGACGCGACCAATCACGACACAGAAGAGGCAGCGTGCAGCCATCCCGATTGTCCCCCCACCAGAGAAGGCACAGTCCCAGCAGGAGTCTGCAGACAATGGAGGTGGAGGAGAGACTTCTGCCACTGCCTTGCAGCATGACGAGAAGTACGAGGATGCGATGGAAGACTCGAGACGACGGGAGGAGTATTGTGAGGGGCCCTCGGAGCAGCAGATCCTCTCCTCAACGGAACAGAGTGCCCAAGCTTGATGTCTTTGGCAGGGTGTGGCTCATGAAGGGACTACGCTCACATGGTAACAGTGAACACTGTCTTGCTTCGGATCACTATCTTGCAGGAAATGGTATTGTCACATCAGTCAATATACAAATTGGGTCTTGTTCACAGCAACTGCAAATCCTCAGAAAAATTATATTTTCCAGAGGTAACATTGCTAAAGCTGGTACCCCTGAAAAATGAGAAAAAGTAATGTGGGTACGTGAAAAATACCTACATTAGATCAAGGCCAGAAGTGCAATAAGATACATAGTTGCATGTTGCTGTATTTTTTACAGCACAATGCCCTCTTTGAGGTCCATCATCTTCACAGAAATGGTATCTTTCAACCTGTGTGATATTATCTGGTAAGACAGTAATGCCTTAGTTCTATAAGGGCTGTAAAGATACTGTTTTGTTTTTAAGCCTTAGTTCTATAAGGGTGCTGATGTGTTACATGAATTTACGGAATCATGCAAAATGTATGAGTTGACGGAATATACGATAGTGGTCACTTCGTAAGCAGCTTTATAATGTATTGACGGTGATCAGCCCCTTGCAAACTGGCCTTTGTATATGTTCACAGCTATTTACTGTGTGGTGATGATGGAGAGGGTAGACGTAGAGCCGATACCACTATTTGCTTAGCACAAGTGGTGTACGGCAGGTTCGTACTTTTGTACTTGTAAATGTGGCATAATACTGTACGGTTTAGGAGATTGAAATTTTAGAACTGTTAATAAACTATGTACATTATATTTATACAGAGATAATATTGAATTACAAAAGTTTACTGGGAAAGACAGTAAAACCCCTGTATTTTAAACCCAATTTATTATGACCACCTCTATTACGACACATTCCTTAAGAACCGTGAAAAATTCTAGGCGAAAAAGTCGAAAAGTTGAGTAAAATGTGTTGAAATATATATTTCTTGCAATTTTTTTGTCACTAATTGCTGCATTTTTTTGACCAGTGCTGTACTGTAAGTAGTGCACGTCTAAAAATAGACACTTCCTTTTCTTGGCTGTCGGTTTCAGCCAATATGCATAGACTCTGCTCATTTACTTTAAGCACTGAAATGTTTTACTGTTCCCATGCATAATTGACAGCTGTTTATTTTGTCATCTCATGCTAACAATTAATGCAGGAAAACAGTAGATGTGGAATTTATTTGTAGACCCGCAATATATGTTTACCAAACGATAACAAAAGAACTTGGCAAGTAATTTTATCAATATTTTAAAAATGGTTATACAGTAGAACCCCAATTTTACGAGAGTCTGTAATTCCCGAAACTACTGTCGTAAAATCGAGGATTTTGTAAAATCGGGGTTTTTGTTGTGGCGAGACCCCGATTTAACGAGACCCTCAATTTTACAACAGTACTGTCAGGAACATGCATTGTATTAATAATCTGACGCCATAAAATTGAGGGTAAGTTATAAATATTTAAAGCTGCAATGTCTTTAATTTTTTTCTCATTTTTAAATTATTTTTTTTAAGTAAAGATTTTCTGACATTTCCTGATGATAGCCGCGTAAAATCGCTACCCTGTAAAATTCGGTACTCATAAAATTGGGGTTCTAATTTAAATTACGCATGTCACGAATTTAAAATTACATTGAACAAAGCATCTCACCAATTTCAAAATACATATAAAAGAAACAATATACAAATTTCTCAACACACCCATCAAAGCCATTATCAAATTTTGAATTATCTAGGCTATATCAACTTGCAAATCTTATAATACAGTATAACCCTGTTATATCATTTTTCAAGGGACCTGTAAAAAATGTGTTATTTGTATGCAGGAAAATGTTATAAGCAGGAATTAATATTTCTACACCAATAAATGGATATTGCACACAAGTAACTTAAAATTTCATGGTTAATGTGCATTAAATAGGCTTATAATAAGATTTAATGAGGCTGCAGTTGATGTGACATCGGATCAGCTGTTATTACATACAGTATGTGTAAAATTGAGACTTTCCCCACTTGTCTTCTGTAGGTTCGTGATCATCACCTGTAATGTACAAGTAGAACACTCTCCCAAATATAAACAAACCTGTTTTATACAGTAATGTTTAGTTATTTTATGTAAAACAATACTGTTAAAATTTTTTGCCTAAGTTGTTGTTATTCTCAGAAAAAAATCATGTTATATGTATGCAGAAAATTAAAATGCTAGCTTTGTTATAAGCAGGAAATGAAAGCACTATGCTTTATGGAAAAATTATGAGTCCTAAGAAAATTGATGTTATATGCAGGAAAATGGTATATGCTGGAATGTTATAACACGGTTCTACTGTACTAATTCATGTCTCAAAAGTTGAATTCCTTGTATTCTTTTATGTTCATTCATACTGTATCAGAAGTAGACAAACTGTTTAAATTTTTGTATTAAAAGAGGACACCTTTACAATAGCAAAGCAAAATAAAAATTAACAGTGTAATTTAATAAAAATTATCAGTTCTATTTCAAAAAGCTAAACCTCTAAAAAAATAATTTTTCACACATAGGTACAGACATTTTCTGTTTTGCAATTTACACTACAGTGATTAATAAGTAACTTATTTCTTCTTGAAAACATCCCTGATTGTAGATTGTTTGGTGTTGGCAGTTTTTGTCAAACGCAGCACCGTTGCTTTCATGTGCTGCATAGTGACCTGATCAACGTCACTTATGTTACAAGAACAACAAAATTCCTACAGAGTTTCAAAAGCAGCATGAGCTTGTGAAAAAGATGAGACCTCAGTCTGCGTTTGTTCGGTGTCACATTCCTTGCTGCTGTTCTCCTCCAGAGCTTCTGTGCTGTCACACAAGGCATCTATGCTTTGAATGGGTCCACATGTGGCAACGTCCTTGTCAACACTTGCATACGTGTCGAAGCCAACATTTTGTGTGTTCAGCTTCTTGAACTAAACAATCGAAGTCTTCATCACCTTCTTCCTGAACAGCACTTGATGCCACAGAGTTACTCGAGACACCACACCGTGCAAAACAGTTAGCAACTGTTGTAGGCGTCACCTTCCAAGCTGCAGCAATGTAGTGAAGAGCTTAAAACACATTAATCTTAAGCCCCACAGTGGTGCCTTTGGTTGCCATGTCCAGCAGGCATACAACTTTCCAAACAAGCATCTGCCTGTAATGGTGTTTAAGACACTTGATAACACCCATGTCCAGTGGTTGGCAAATGCTAGTGCAGTTAAGGGGGTAGAGTACTACTTTGACATTTCTCAAAAAACTAACATCTTGTGTATGTGCAGTGCAGTTGTCAAGGAAGAGTAGAATCTTCCTATGAGATCCCATTTTGCCATCTAATGCCCTCAAAAATAATGATAAAATATCTGCAGTCATCCAGGCACTTTTCTTTTATTCATACATAACTGGAGCATTTTCACACTTTAAATACATCTCAGATTTTTTGATTTGCCAATTACGACTGGCTGCAACATGTCAGAACCATCGCTGTTCGTACACAGCACAGTTAATCTGTCTATGGAATGCTTCCCGTCATGACACTCTTCTCCTTTCACTGCAAGGTTTCTCTCTGGCAGACAGTTGTAGAAAAGTCCTGTTTTACCTGCGTTATGAATATCTCGAGGTTCATAACCTTTAAGAATTATTGGAAGGTCTTGAAACCAACTATTTGTGACTTCTTCATCCACAGAAGCACTTGCCCTGCATACCTTGAACCTCGAAGACCATCCATTTGGCGCCGAGAACTTCTGTTTAGTAATTGTTGCATCAAAGAGAATATTTGAAGCTCTTGCTAGCTAATACCATTTAAACAGGACGTTTTCAACTTCGTGGAAATTGGATTCACGGCCTGTTTTTCCATTTTTTGCTCGATAGCAGTATTTACCGACATATGCACGTACAGTATCTCTTCACGTTTGGGGAATACAGTGGATTCTCTATGTAATGAAACCTATTGGATTGAAGTATCCTCATCCATGGAAAACATTGTGGGGCCCACTTTATTTTTTACACCATTTCAAGACCACATCCATTGAAATCCCTCATGTAATGAAATTTTTTTTCAGTTCCATGAGAAACAGTGGATAGAGAATGCACTGTTTGGATTATGGAAGGTGGAATTCCAAGACGTTTGGCGATATCCACTCTCTTCTCGCCGGGATTTCTCTCCACTTCTTCAACGATCTTCAACCTGTCGTTGAGTGTTCTCACTTCTTTCGATCGAGCCATCACTAGGCTCACAATAAAAACATAAAGTTTATAATTGCTGTTGAACTATACAGAATTATCATCCAACGACATGCTTTGCATAAAATGGAAAATTCAAAATGGAAACTAAGTAGGCCAAAGATGGTAAGATAGAATACAACTATGACCGTGACGAAGGTGTTGCGATGCATGCATAGGATTGCCAACCTTCACAAAAGTCTGTGCGGTAAGATGGTCGAAGTGCAACTATCAGTTATTGTAGTGGCAGATGTTTACACACATCTTGAGTTGTTCAAACAATCAATACACAACAAGTGACGGGTGTGTTCCATTATTTTGAGCTATTGATATAGAAAAACGAACATTCCCATAATGACGCAAACTGGATTATTTAACATTGTTTGTATGAGCTTACCGACGGAACTAAAATAATGATCGACACAGAAAAATATATATGCAGGATTGATGCGTTGAGGTTCCACTGTATTCTACTACTTGTCTTTGGCAGTCATAACATATGGTGGGTGGCCTGGCGTGAATCACTAACTCTACCATTTTTGTACGTGTGCGCATATGAACACAGCTGGGTGATTCATGCGTGAGTAGACACATGTTTTGCTTGGTTGGAGAACTGGATGGCAAGTGGCAAGTTAACTTCCTTATTTTATAAAACAAGATAGCCCTATTCTTTTATTTTGTAACACAGCAAAATAAAGAAGCTAAAGACACTACAAAAAAAAAAGGCAACTAGCTTATCGGTAGTCCTCATCAGTTGACACAGTATCATAAAGTAAACAACTGGGATAAAAAGTGGTACAAGTGACTTATTTAAGTATTCCTCTGGGAGTTGTACAAATTATGTAGGCAAGCCGTCATTTAAAAGTGCACAGATGTCTCACACAGCACTGGACAAAGGCAATATTGTCGTAAAATTCAAGCATCTTATAAATCTACTATAGAGGTGAATGCGATTCTTAGGCGTTTGCCATATTATTATTGGGGGGAAAAAAACGAATGTAAGGAAATAACGTGTGATTATAGCAGCCATATTTGTCTAGTTGTTGGATATTTATTCTGGCTAATTGTCATGTTTTGTGCTAGAACTCGTGAAATATTCTGAACTTATTTACAGAATGTATGATTTACATTGATCTGCACTTCTCTGATATTCACAGTTTGTACTGTATTCTTTGTGATGAAGTATTTTACAATCTTTGTGAATTTAAAATACTTTTCTTCATACTGTAATCATGTTTGAAAGCTCTTGTATTTTATTGTTACTGTTTTCATATATTTTCACACGCTTCAAACCAATGCAAATCATTGCCACGCAAGTTCATGTCACAAGTATGTGCTGTCTTTACCCAGTAATAAAAACACAACACATGATCACTGTGTAGAAAGGTTTGCCGTATACTTGGAGGGCAAAAGTACACAATACAGTAATGCGTTAATTCGGCAGGGAACGTGTGTGTGTTCCTGTGCCAGGCAACAAATTAATTAGTTTGCCTCCAAGGCTACCAGTGCTGCATGTCCTGTTCTCAGCCAATGAAGTGAGACCCTACTGCAGTGAAGGCAGCAAAGTGAGTGAGTAGCTGCGTGTAAGAGGGCTTTGAACTGTCGCCATGCCTCCCACTCTTGTCCAGTTGCTTTCACTCATCAGTGGTTCCTACTACTGTAATGCTCTAGTTCGCCCATTTTTATCAGATATGTACCATTATTGTTCATAAAAGTTTTGTGTCCTGCATTGTGCAATAATGTACTTGTATTACTGATGTATGTGTTTATTTAAAGCTGGAAATGCAAAAGGCACCTGGCTGAATTTTATTAAAATAAATATATATCTTCACAAGTGATAAAGTATACCAAGCTAAAGAAAGTTAATTTATTTTCTTTGTAGTAAATTAAGAAGAGAAATCTATAGTTGAAGTATTTCAATACATTTTAATTGTAAATTTGTCCAGTGTCCTTTGGATAGTACAGAATTAAATGAGTTATGACTAAGGTTTATGCTTTTAACCGTGCATTGGATCACTTGTTTTTGGTCTCAGTCAAGCATATATGTTCCAGGTCGTTGAATGTATTGTGGTGGTGTGTTAAATAACACTGTAGGTTAGTGCAGATGTAAACAGAATTAATTAACATGCCCAGTGTCGAAATTCTCTACTAATGACCTATTAGAACAGCGTAAATATCATTACTGACTGTATGCTAAAACAAACTTTGCTGACAAAAAGAAAAGACTTTGGCTAAACTTCTTTTTTTTTTTCTGCATGAATTCACGTCTTTCTTTTGGTTTTTGGGAATCATATAACAAACACATAATCGGACAGTTTGGAAGATATATTATAGGTAGAGACGATGGTATATCGTGAAAATGTTTTGTGACAATATACCCTTAAAAACTCTATAGCTTCTTGCAACATGTATGATTGCGAGTTATAAGTCTGACACAACGTAGCTGTCTGCAGACAAATAACATACGCAACATATTACAGTAGCGGGATTCTCATTGGCTCAGTCAAATAGGGCAACATCTTCACGTACAAGTGAAAGCCAGTAATCTTTTGATAAGCTGAACGTACGTTGAAACCAAGCATACAGTAAAGTTTTCCCGCAGTAAACCATAATCTCTATGTATTGGGCTTTACTCTTACTTTAGTCCGGATGTAAACAAACAAGATGAATATTATTTATTCCGTCGTGAAAGCTAGTAATTGGTCGCTGTCAGAACTTTGTTGATGGCTGGCCACAAGTCAATCTGATAAAAATAGTTCTAACACAAAACACTTGTGTATTATATAACTTAACACATGTACTTACTGTACGTTGCTGGCATATTTTCATCAGTATTTATAACAGCTAGCACTTAATTTATGTTTGAAGCTGTGTTACGAAATAAAAATGAGTGAACTTTATTACATACAGCAGTTTCAACAAAACTCACACTTATAGAGAACGTTTTTTTTTCCTTTTTCTCCTTTTTTCCAGGTGTCGCAAGTCTTCCTTTACCTTGAATTACTTGTGCACACTGAAAAACTGGTAGCACACACACCCGTCATCTCAGCTGTAGTAGCAGCTAATTCTTTCACAAGCAATGTCTGAGGCTGTTGACAAAAGTAAAGACATTAGAACTATTATCTTTTCACCACTCTAATGGTTTTCCCTGAGCACGTTTCACGACACCAGCAAACGATTCTTGACTGTGACATGCCATGCTGCTCAATTGAAACTGTTACGTAGGATACCCAACTCGTCAACATGACAGCAGGAAGTTTTCAATAACCGCGGGACCAGACTGTTCACTGCTCATGGCGCCTGTGCAGGTTACAGATGAAGATGACGACTGGCCTTATGCTTTAATTAGCAGCGTGGAATATAATACGTATAATATAATACACACCTAGTAGTAAAATATGTGCGGTCATGAAAGATATAAATTTATTTCCTTGTAAATAAATAGACATGCAATGATTACGTCTTATAAATGGGAACCAATTTCAGAAGCGTATTGACACAGTGCTCGTAGGACAACCAATCACAAGTGTCTGACTGACGTGTATTTTTTACATGAGCTCTAAAGTAAGAGTAAAGGGAGTATAGTACAGTGTGACGGAGTGAGCAAGCAAATTTTGGTGGGTGTTTAAATGTGCACGGTGCCTGTCGTGCATGTAATTACTTAAAATATCTGGGCACTTACCTCATTGTTGTTTCAAGCTATCAAATGTAAATGCAGGCAAATGTCACTAGTGAGACACCACACACAGCTGTTAGCACAGTGTATGGTGAGCACCATTGTATCTACCTACTAGGTTTTCATTGTGTTGGTGTTGCAAAGCACTCATTCTTCCTTGTTCTTTATACTTTATTGCTTATTTATTTTTAATTGGTACAGCTAAGAAGCATGTGCTAATCTGCACTACTTAATCTTCCTTTAGGTATAACTCAGTTGTTATAGATATCTTAAGGCAGTGCAATAATATATTTGTATTAGCAATAGAAAAAAAATCAATGTACCAGGCTAGTATGTTAATATTTTATGGTTGATAGACTCACCTTTATAATTTTTTAAATAGTGTTTGTACATGACATAAATTTATAGCACTGCTATATTGGTAAAGTCTTGATTAACATCCTGTTTAATTAACAGTAAAGTTATTATCAACATGAGTGAGGTTTGGTGGAGGCAGAAAAAAAGTGGTAGTGTGTTAAGTATAGTTAAAAAAAAATGACGTTCCAATTGCTGGAATACTAATGTTGTAAAGCATGTTGTGTATTGTTCTGTTTATGCGCTATGCATAAAAATAATTGTTGTTGAGCGGTTATTTTGAAAATGTGCTCTAAGAATTAACGGTTCTTACTTGTTTGGATTTGGGAGTACCTAGTAGAGTAAGTTATGACTGATCATTGTGATTATTGTTGTCAAGATGGTGTAAAACACTTGCAGAAAGTTGGCTGTACCTCATTGCTTACGCTGTAATTTGATGAAAGTTTGCAGTAGTACCTAATGTGTGCAGCAAAAAGTTTAGATTGTTTAGTAAAATATGTAATAGAAATGAACTGTATGTCCAGCTTTATCGGATTACCTAACCTTGCTTTTTTTTTCTTCTGTAATGACATGTTCCTACATAGCTATGTATTAATTTTATTAATTCTTTACAAAAAAAATTTAATTTTATGGTTACATTTGAAACAAAACATAGTTTGTTTAGAAGAACATTAGTTCTTATCAGATACCAAATTTTTTATGATCACTATTCGACATTGGCACATAATTTTTTTCCTTGGAATATTCATCATGAAACATCAGTAGGTAATACTTAGGAATAATTGGTGCATTATAAATGATAGTTCTGGTAAAAATAAGGTACAGTAAAAATTTGTTTTCATGTTTTGTGGCAGTTATGTTGCCACACTAAATTGTAGTTGATTTCAAGATACTTATGATAATTCTAAAATACAGTGGAACCTCATTAATACAAACCTGAAGAGACCTAAATTTGTGCAGTTTGTAATAACGGTGTATGCAAAAACTCGAAAGTCTTAAATATTTTTTCAGGCAGTTCTCTCAAAACATAAAACATCATCACCATCAGGACATCTGTTTTCTAGTTAACTTGACGTTATGTAGTTTTATGCATAAAGTAAATTTTTTACTGAGCATTGAAGTACGTATTTATCTTCTTGTTCCAAGCGGAAAGGAAACAACTTTGTGTTACAATTTAGAACTTCATATTATTGAGAATTTTGTATTAACAGGATTTGTATTAACGAGGTTTCACAGAAGATTGTGTATTATGCTTACTATAATAATAGATTTATTGAAATGTAAATAAGTCATTGTTTCCGTCATTTTGTGAGTGCATGAATTGTTTTAGGTATTTATATTTCAGATTTTTTATATAGTGGAACCTTTCCACAGAATATGTGCAGTGAATATAATCTTGGATCATGACAAATATTTCTTGAAAATATATTTGTGACAGTATTTTGGTTTTCTATTGGTATTTGAGATCATAGTATTACAAACCTCGTACATTTTAATATGAATGGGTGTACAGATTTTCAAGCAGTGCCTTTACTGCTGTAGTAACATGTTCTCTCTTTTCTGGTGTCTTTGAATCCATCTTGTGTGATGCATTTGAGTTGTGAGGTAATTAGTGCATTTGTCACAAAAATAGAATGTTGGATTAAATTTTTTTTAAGGTTGTTTCCGAGACTTGCCTTTTTTTATGTTCATTTCCATGGCGATTGCATAATTTTAATATATACATCTTACTTTAAATATATGTATAGCAGCCTGCTTTTGATGGACGTATCACACATACTTTCTATTTGTTAATAACCACTTACGCGAGTTTGTACCAAGCATAAGGATGCTGCCTATCTTGGAGCCTTATGTGAGCATGAGTAGGGATTTGCATGTTGAATTACATTCAGTGTAGCTCCATATCTCTCGAACCTACATAAATGTGTGTTTCTCGGTAACGTTCCCACTGCTATAGGATCTTTTTGGCTGTTTTTACAATACCCGAAAACTGGGAGCAAATAAGCGTTGAATTATCAAAAATCACTTGAAAACAGATACCAAACTTTTTACAACGTTTTTATTTCTGTAGCAATATTCTCTTCTTCTCAATGCAGAAAACAGTTTTTGTCTGAAAGTAATTTCATGAAAGATGACAGAGTCCTGCTGAAAATAATTTAACATGTAAATCCCTGTCCTTGCTCCGAGATACACAGCACTGTTGAACAAGTATTTGTTCATCTCTTTTGCTATTAACTGTAGCTTCATTGTGCATTTTATATTACTCAGAAAAGTTTTGCATAACCCGTGTATTTTGTATGTAACCTTTAGTGAAGTGTTCAGGGTTGCAATTTGTGTACACAGTATTGTGTGTTGTCTCGTGTGGTGTGATAATCCATACTATGCTCTTGATACTCTATGGTCCATATATTTTCATCCAGAACTTTTTTGATGGTCCATGTATATTCCATCCTAAACTAATTCATGCAGAACCTTTTTGACCAGTGTACAACCATTACACAGTCAAGTTAATTGTGGTCCCATAAAAATGTGACTACTCCCTCTAGGTTCGAAGCATTTGGTGTCTATACTATTCCCCTAATGCCACTCTTTCCACCTTCCCCTCCTCCTGTCGTACAGCGATACTAGTGCTCGCCTCATTCTCCGGCACTGGACCACGGATGACTTGGACAGGTAGTATAGCTACCGACAAACTGGACCTCAAGAATGAAGAAAAAAGTGCAATTCGCGGGAAACCGTAAATAACCGTAACGTAAATACAAGGTTTCACTGTAGTCATATGTTTAGGCGGCATTGATCTTGGTGCATAGCAGATTAAGTGTTTTCATAGTGACTACGTACGGCAGTATCTTGGTAGTACGTTGAGAAATCAAAATGTCAAAGCAACGATTGCGTTCGTTTACAGTGAATGAGAAGCTAAAAGTAATTAAGGAAGCAGAATAAATAGCTAATTACGCAGTACATCGTAAGTACATTACAGCATCATGAATTAGAGATTGGTGCCAAATTAACAACACGTTACAGGTACATAGCGCCAACAGTTCGCCGTGACAAAATATTTCGGTCAATTTAGGTCGGATAATGCCGGTAATTTTATTTTTCTTCGTGTGTATCACACGTCGCACGCCTCATGTACTTTGTTCGCACCTTCGTTGCTTCGTGTGGACTTTCGTACGACGTAATCATGTTTGTATTACATTACAGTGAACCCTCGATAACTCGGACCTCGATGTCCTGGACTTCGGATAACTCGGACAGAATTTCAAAAAAAAATTAATTTTAATTAAATTATTTTTTTGGTCAAAATCATAAGAAAATTGTGTCTGCCTAATTTAAATCCATCACGTTTTATTTAAAAACTACGTAGCCTTTAATATTCCCCCCTTAAAATATGTGGCAAGTTCCGTGTGGTTAAATGTTGCTAGCGAGGCGCGCGAGTAGAGACGCAACTCAGCAGGCGACCTCGCTTCTTTATCTTTCCTCCCTCTTCGCCGCGCGAGCAAGACACGCACGTGTGTCATAAACAAACACTACAGTATGATGCTGGTGAATTGGACGGTAACTACAGGTCACAATGGCACCTAAAGGGAAATTTATTTTGTTCCGGTATGTGCGATAAATTCAAGATTGAAAAACAATTTGTTCCGGACATTAATAAAAAAAATTAAAAGCCATTGGTTTGCATTGCAATGTACGCAAGGTGGTGAGAGGGTTTTACGGCCCTTTAACGACGTATTACAAGCCGATGAGGGTGAAGTGAGGTGAAAGAACAACACAACATCCATGCCTGAGCAAGGATTCGAACCCAGGGCCTCTCG
>PNEQ01086317.1:0-24527 GCA_003012365.1 Medauroidea extradentata | reverse complement strand
CAATTAAAATTATAATTAAAAGAAACCTCGTGTTATTGCTCTCTGGGAATCGGGCATGTTTAACTCCACTGAGGCACAAACTGTGTTCTCAGACAACGACTGTATTTTCTCTTGCTTTTTAAATTAGCCCTCAAATTAACTGTAAGGTAAATAGATAGAGGACTTGTCATAACCTTATAAGGAAAAAAACCTTACAATGATTTGCAGTAAAATGTTAAGACACGTGATAGTTAAATTCAGCCAATCACTGACCATGACGCAGAACCGCAGATGTGCACACGAGGCACTGAAGCAAACTGACGAAGGAATATTTTCACCAAAGCAGGGATCCATAAATACTATTAAGGGCGTTGGACAAGTAAAAATTAAACATTTTATACTTACTTGTGCCAAACACTGTTCAACTTTTACACACCAGATAACGTATCATTTGCCTAAATAAAAAATTTAGGCCCCATAGATTGTGCATAATCAGTTAATCACTCATCAAAGTCACAAAATGGCCGTTGCGGTGTAGAGAAAATAAAAAAAAGCAATTAACTTATGAAATCAAAATTGCTGGAACCGAAAACCATTGTATCAATGTATTTGAAGACGTGTTTGTCAAAACTTAGTTTTGAAAAATTCAGTCACAGTTAAAATTCAAATTTATGCAAAAATTTACTAATTTTCATCCATTAAAAAAAATACAAAAATTTACCCTTTTTGCTATTGCAAAGGTGTCTTGAAGTAGCTCATAGTGTTTAATATTGGTATGGATTATCTTGTTTCTGCAAGTTAATTAATTTTTAAACTTTCTCTACACCTCTGCGTCCATTTTGTGACTTCGATGAAAGTTTACGCAAAATATATGAGGACTATTTTTTTTTTAATTTGGGGAAATACATGTTATCTGATGTGTACGAGTTGATCAGTGTTTGGTACAAATACAAAATAAAAAGTTTTACGGGTCCAACGCCTTTAATAAAGCTGCACCTATACACGCTACACAGACTAGAAACGTAGACATCGAGCACGCCCTCCGATGCAGCGTTGCCACATTTAAGTTTCCGGCTAAAAAAAAACAGCCATGGCTAATTTCAATGATAACTAGTAAAAAGTGTTCTAAGTAAAATTCCTTAGAGAATATTGCTTATAAAAGTTATAAAAATAAATAATTTTCTTATAATTTTTTTTAAATATCAATTTTAAAATTAGTATAGTTTATCATTTAAAAATTTATTTGTACAATTAAAACACAGATGTTATAAAATCAGGTATGGTGAAATAATTTCCCATGCATTAATGGTAGAGTTTCTAAACATTTTAAGGAAACATTCAAATATTTACAGAGGTTAACAGACTGTGTAATAACTGCCCTTCAAATTTGTTCTATTTGCAACCTGAAGTATGGCAGTATGGCAAGTGCCCCACGTTGTGTATTGGTTAATTACTTCCCATATGGTTTAAGAATTTTTTATTGCAGTGTAGCTGGAGTTTTGAAAAATTTGCGTTTACTTTATTTGAGCACAAACTAGGAATTCAAACAACTGTTAGTTTGTATTGCTTTCGCGACATGCCATTAATTTATTTGACACCACATAAAGGGCGCCGAGCCAATAATAAAGAAGACGACAAAAGCAGGCCCACTTATTTGGTGTCACTATATCAGTGACCAGCCAATGAGCAGGTGTCTGCTTCAATAACCCAATAACCATATATATTTGGAGGCTAGTCTATACAGTTCTGCGAACCCGATATTTTTTCCAGTCTCTTCGTATAGCAGTAGTTTTTCAAAACATTCGCGTATAAAAATTTCCTTTAGTATCAAACAGTTTTTTTTTTTTTTAATTTATCTATTGAGAATAAAGTAAGTTATTTATTAGGTATGTAGGTCGTCGTCGACATTGAGTTATTTATAACGAATAAAAGGGAAAATTTGTAGTTTGTTGACCTGCATGGCAGAATTCAGTGGCCTACGCACACTGAAGCCCTGTCTATTCATCCATTGTCTGCGCTTGCAGTGAGAAGTGTAGCAAATTAGCAAATGGTAAGGACTTGAATATACACAGGACAGTGCATTATTACAAGATGGATATTGATCGTATGACATATTTCTTACTATAGTTATTACAGGAAGGACTCAGCAGGTCAGGTAGACAGAAACATGAGAAGCAATCGGCCATGTATAGCAAGGAGCCATCTCAGCATTCTCAGGGAGAAATCCCGGAAAACCATGTAAAGTTAATAAAGACCCGTACATTTCGCAGATTCATTCGCGAAGTCATTAGATTTGAAAATAAAGTACACATGCAATATTTTCCTATTGGGTCGCAGTTACTAAAACTCTTACATAAGGGCTGTGAACCAATAGCAGACCTACATGGGAACACTCACAGACTCCCGCGCTACCTTGTCACATGTACAACTGGCCACTCACTGGATCAGCAGACAATGTACAAGTAACTGAAGACATTGTGTGCACAGGACTGTGGAGTCTAGCCGGCTGTAAGTTGAACCCGCGACATTTACGGGCCTCTAAAAGTCAATATAATAATGGCTGAACGAGGAACTGAACCGTTGTCCTCCCGAATACGAGTCCAGTGTTCTGGTATCTCGCTCTCTAACCAGGTTTAAGTACTCGCTTGAAGCGATAAGAATGAAAGCTGTATGAACAACACTGATTGGGTTAAAACCAATCGTATTTCTCCATTCCATGACGGCTGCTCAAAGGATAAAGAATTTGAACTCTATATAAACATGTTTCGAACTTGTAAGTTCCCTTCAGGTACGTGTAGACAGCAGATCCTAGCAGTTTTATGCGTATAGCAGTAATTGGTGTGAAATGCCTTTGTAGTAGTTTTATTTTTTCGATGGGACTTGAAGCGATGACTAGGGACCCTTATTTTTCACGAAAAGAATGTTGCCCGACTTTGTTTCAGTGCTTTTCGTGCACATCTGCAGTTCTGCTTCGTGGTCAGTGACTGGATATTTTAACTGTCACGAGCCTTGATATTCTATCAGCAAGTCATAGACGTGTCGTGTTGAAGGAACGTTGTTGTAATTGGCTCAGTCAAATGATATACGGCTCTTCATATAGACACGCTGCCATTAATCACGAAGCTGAATTGCGGACGTGCACGTAAGGCACTGAAACAGAGAGGGGCAAAATTCTTTTCGCGAAAAACAAACAGTGTCCCTATTTATATGTATTAAAAGTGACCGGAAAATACAGATTAACAGAATGGAAAAAAAAATAACAACTAGGGCTTCAAAAGTGCTCACTTTATCACGAATCGCCTATATATATTCTATTCATAGCAGGTTTTAAAAGTAGTTTTTGACCATTTCAGGACGGTTCCAAAACAGTATGTCTATTAACCCATTTGCATTTTTCAAAACTAGAATTTGATTAAGGGGAGCGTGTTATTTTAATAGATAATAAGTTTAGCAGTTTCGCGTAACAAAGAATATACATAAAAATCAGCTGCTCTTTAAAATAATCATATTTACTATATTATTGTATCGATTTGAGTATATTATATAACTGGATACCTGGAAATGTTACGGATTCTACAACCGGCTCAGAGAGTGTTTACATGCAGGTCTGCTATTAGTTCACAATCCTCAAGAAAGAGACCCAATCGCGAAAGTAGTCAACGTGTAGGCTATACGAGTTTGAAATGTAAACGTTTTCTCAAAAGAATTCGCGAAATTTCCGGATCTCTATGCATAATAAATAACATTATGTATGTACTCTACATAAAATGCACGTATTCTCTTTGTTGGGCAAATAATGTGTTGATATATTCAAGAGCACGTATGCCTACCGTATGTATACTGTAGGATTGTGTTGTTTTATGTGTTCTGTATATACGTACTTGACTGTATACTAGACATGTTCCATTGCCTGATGGCTCGGGACTTTTACTTTTTGTGAAAAGAATTTTTTGCGCCACTTTGTTTCAATTCTTAACGTTCATGCCTGCAACTCTACTGCATTGTCACTGATTTGAAGTTTTTAAGGGGCCTCCCTAGATAGGCTGCGTTTGTGTGTGAGAGGCAGGAGCGGTAAGAATGACGTTGACCGACGTATGTAATGCATTATCACCTCTCCGTACAAGATACTCAGTTGGCGTGCATTGCTTTACTATTATACTTATTCCTATCGGACTCTAAGCGGTGACTACATTATTTTTTATGGACAGCGTAGTTCAAAGTCTAACGCTTGTTTCTATAGCTATACATTTTTAATTCGATCGTTAATTCTCCAGATACGGCAGTCTAAAAAAAAGTAGTTTTTGACAGTTTTGAGGAGCCAGAAAATTATGTTTCTAATAAACGTGGCGAATTTTGAAAAATATAGAGACATAATTTGAAGTGTGTGTTCTTTTCGTAGACATACAGATATAACGTGCGTTAAATAGCTTAGTCAAAAAGAGAATAGTCGTAACTCGCTGCGACGCATTTGAAGCGCGGCTACAGCGTCTTGGAATTCAACCTGCTAATCATAGTACGCTAGTTCTGATTGGCGCATTCAAATAAGTGATGCTTCTACACGAAGACACGCTGCGAATAACCACGAAACAGAGCTGCAGATGTACGCACAAGTAATAGAAACACAATGGTGCACAAATCTTTTCGCGAAAAATAAGGAGTCGCTACCAGTTACGTTCCGAGTATAGTTGTACCTAAGGCACCGCCTTGTCAGTCTTCAGTTGTATCGTGTCAGGGTTCTTATCGGTTAAGTCAAGCGGCGACTCGTAAACACTACACTACAGCCCAATAAACAATTGATTTTTCCCGGGATGTATCAGTGACGCTTAGAGATAACGGCGTATATCGCGAAAATTTTTTGACCCAACATACCCTTGAAAACGCTATACTTTCTTGCTACATGATTAGGTACGCCTGTTTTTCGCGAAAAGAATTTTGCCCCAGTTTGTTTAAGTGTCTTACGTGCACATCTGCAGCTCTGCTTCATATTTATTGGCAGAGCGTCTATGTGAAGAGCCATATCTCATTTGACTGAGCCAACTACAATAACGTAACTGCAACAACACACGTCTCTTATTTGACGGTAGAATCCCAAAGCTCGTAAGAGTTCAAATATCCAATCAGTGGCCACGAAGCAGAACAGCAGATGTGCACGTAAGGCACTGAAACAAAGTGAGGCGAAATTCTTTTCGCGAAAAACAAGGGTCCCTATACATGATGTGTGTCTGACACGCCGTAGCTGTCTGCATACCAACAACAGGCATAAAAATATTAACATAGCGGGATTCTTATTGGCTATATCAAAAAGGGTAACAGCTCCACATACAAGCGAAGCCAGTGATACGTTGGTAAGCTGAACGTACGTTTAAAGCCAGCAATTAGTCAAGTTTAGCAGCGATAAATCACCATCTCTTGTGATGCTAGCAATCGGGCTCAACTGAGGGAATCATCCCATTTCATGTTTCCGTCTCATTTAAACCTGGAGAAGCGTGACCTTAAAACGGGCGCACACGGTAACGGAATGTAAGCTGTGATGGAGAAATAAAAATACTTTGCGAGATAACGCATTCAAGACAATGGCTGTTTAGTCTATATCTAACTTTGGAAGAGATAAAACGCACAGTATGCACACAGCTGTCTTGCGTAAAGGACTCATACTAAAACCGAAATAAACATTGCAACTGCTGCATTGGGGAGTTTGCACTTACACGTTCTGTCAGCTACCTTGACAACAATTGTTACGGACCGGAAAAATTCGCGTCTTATTTTGGCACAGGCAAGAATGCAAATATATGTTAGTGTTACTTCCGCAATTGGCCCTAGATTTGTTTGACATATCCTAGAGGGCACCGAGCCAGTAGTAAAGATGCAACTGAATTGCAGGCCCAATCATGTGATAGTGTTGTGTTAGCGAGCAGCCAATGTGGAGCTGTAGCAAATCTACAGGTCAGTTAACCCACCTATTTATTCTAGTCTCTAATGACTAGGGACTTTCACCATGCCACCACAGACTAAACAGTAAACAGACGAGAAATGACGTGGCGGCTCGTTTGAAACGGGCGAACTTCGCCGCTTATTGGTTGCCCGGGGCTGTTGATACCAGCCCCGTGTATGTTTGGCTCCTGCTTGTTACGGCAGGTTTCCTGTGAGCCTGATTGCCAGCTAGCAGGGTAGCCGCATTGCGCCGATTGGCCGTAGGCTTATCCGCCATGTTGCTGGCCAGGGAAGCCATTTTGCTGGCGTGTGTGACTGAGTTCCCTGTCCTACCGGTTATTTAACTTCTGTATTCCTAAATATTCTGTGATACCACGAAGCAGAGCTAAAACAAAGTGGTGCAAAAAATTCCCCCCCTACCTCCCGTAAATCAGGTGTCCTTATACTAAGAGTATAATATAAAACAAGACAAGAAATAGGATGTCAAATGTTATAAAATTGTATTACAAAAAATAGTCACTCGCAGTGTTACAAAAATATTTAGGTTACAAGTCCCCCCCCCCCCAAAAAAAAAGTTAGTAAGTTATGTACAAATTTGTACAGAGTGGACCAAGCTATAGCTTTTTTGGGAAAAAAATCTGCATCAACTTGTTTCAGTACCTTACGTACACACCTGCAGCTTTGCTTCGTGGTGAGTGATTCGGTGCTTTTAACTGATTCGGTGCTTTTAACTCTCAGCAGCTTGTGGTTATACTTGCTAATTACGTATGTGTGGCTGCTTAATAACCTTGTTCTGATTGGCACAGTCAAATAAGTGACGCCTCAGCATAAAGACATGCTATCTATAACCACGAAGCAGATCTGCAGATGTCAATGAGAAGCACTGAAAGAAGCCAGGGCTAAATAACAGAATATTTAGAAAAACAGACGTGGGATAGCCGTTAGAATGGCGAACTCAGTCACACACGCAACCAAATGGCTTCCCTAGCCAGTAACATGGCATAAACACCTACCGCCAATCAGCGTAAGGCGGCTGCTCTGCTAGCCGACAGCCAGGCCAATAGGAAACCTGCCGTAACATGCAGGAGCCATACAGACAGGGGGCTGGTTTCAACAGCTTCGGGCAGCCAATAAGCGGCGAAGTTCGCGCGTATCAAAAGAGCCGCCACGTCATTTTATGTATGTATTACTATTTATTCTGTGGCCAAATTCTTTTCTCCAATCATCAGCGTGTCTAAAGATGCAAACTCATGTGATCGCTACTCACGTGTATCCGGAGATGGCGTTGAGGAGACTGCTCTTGCCGGCCCCAGACGGCCCCATGATGGCCGTCAACTCCCCGGCTTTGAAGCGACCACTCACGCCATTCAAGATCTGCTTCTGGACGCCTGCAACAACAACAACACACACTTTTAAAATATAAGGTAGAACATTCACAGACCTACTGATATATTGAACTGAACCTATCTATTTCATCAAAGACAACACCACGACCATTCGCTTCTGTCTATACCTTATTATTCTACGGCGCGAAAGATGATAGAGCCGATTAAAGATTTTTGGAAATCAAATGTCGATGTGTGTGAATTGCATAAATATAAAGTAGCTAGTATGACTTATTAGTGTACTCGATAGCGGAATACACTACAGGTAGAGATGGTGAAAAATCGCAAAAAGAGCCAGTGATTTTTGGTGAAAATAATTTTGCAACAATAGGTTTCATTGCCTTACGTGCACGCCTGCAACTCTAGTTCATGGTTATTGGCAGAATATAATAGGGTAAATACATGGCTCATTTAACTGTGTTAACGAGAACAATGTTACCGCGACACCACACGTCCGGGACTTGCGGGTAGGACCCCGAGATGCCGAAAGTTGAAACCTCCAATCACTGACCATGAAGCAGAGACACAGATCTGCACATGAGGCATTGAAACAAATTGTTGCAGAATTCTTTTCACTAAAGATCACTGGCTCTATGTATAGTGTTCTGCACATTGTACAATTTGGCGACGGTTGTGTCTGTGTGGCACGGTTTAGCTGTTTACAGACGAATCACAGACGTTCTTTCCTAGAGCACCAGAATTAGCATTGGTTCAGTCAAATAGGTACTCGCCAGTAACGGAAGAAAATAGTCGGAAATGAATACATTACATTGAAGTAGTGATGTGTGTTGAACAGTTGCTAGGTAAGTTGGTGTTAGCTCAGTACTGTACAACTTTCGGTGCATGTATCAGGAACCAGAAACAATCAAGACTCTCAATCAACACGTGGTACGACGTCTGCTAAACAACTAAGACTGAGAGGCTAAAGCATACACTGGGAAGTAAACGCGTACATTTGAGAACAAACTCAGCTGACCTTGCAACATCTTCACTTCACGCCACTGCACTGAAACTTGGCAAACAGTCAACTTTTCCCACGATAAATCTCTAGACCCACGATTTCGTCGCGAAGAGATTTATGCACCAATTTGTTTTAATGCCTTACCACAGAATATATAGGAATACAGAAGTGAAGTAGCCAGTAGAACAGCGAATTCAGTCACACACGCCAGCAAAATGGCTTCCCTGGCCAGCAACATGGCGGAAAAACCTGCTGCCAATCAGCGTAAGGCGACCGCTCTGCTAGCCGGCTGTCAGGCCAGTAGGAAACCTGCAGTAATCTTTACGAGCCAAACAGACACGGAGATAGTATCAACAGTATCGGGCAGTCAATAAGCGGTGGAGCTTGCTCGTATCAAACGAGCCGCCACATAATTTCATATATGTATTACTATTTAGTCTATGCCCTTACGTGGACATCGCAGCTCTGATCCAAGGTTATTGGCAGCGTGTTTTTGCTCTGACACATTTCTCATTCGACTGCACGAATTAGGATAAGGCTATTGTGAAACCATACGTCGCGATTTGTCAGTAAAACCCCAAGACAAATGAGAGTTCAAACATCCAATCACATGACCATGAAGCAGAGCTGTGGATGAGCACATAAGGCACTGAAACCATGTGGTGCAAAAATATTTTCGTCAAAACAATCGTGGCTTTATAAATCAATATCCCTAACGATAGGTAGGTAAACAGCATGTTTTCACGAAATATTTTACTACCAGACTTGACTTTAAAAAAGTTGTTCGCATCTGTGTACTTGTGAGATTGAACAACGTTTGACGCAGCAGTCCAAGAGGACAGCTAGCGAATAGTAAATCACGGGTACCGGAGGAGGAATACAGAGAAAAGTCCTTAGCAAATCATCAGCTGTAGACGTACACTCCAGTGTAATGCCCAACAAATAAATACAGGAAGGAACATTTCGTAAGTTCAATAACCTGCACGTTAGAATCCACAATACTGTATATTCTCAAAACCCGACCAGTTGTCAATTAGCTGCTACACACAGGAACAACAGATATTGAACGAATAGACGGGCTGCAGTACACATAGAATAGTGGATTGTGACATGTAGGGCATTGCGCTCGTGAAATTTTCTCTGGCCTGTATCAAATCTTGTGCAGTCAAAATCCGATGCGTAGAGATGATGATATATCGCGAAAATTTGTTGTGCCAACATGCCCTTGAAAACACTGAAGTTTCTTGCAATATGTATGGTTGAGTGATGTACGTCTGACACGTAGTTGTCTGTAGACTAATAACAGGCATCAAATGTTACAATAGTGGGAGTCTTATTGGCTCAGTCAATTAGGGAAACAGCTCCACGTACCAGTGAAAGCCATTCTTCTGGCAAGCTGAACGTACGTTGAAACCCAGCAAACAGACAAGTTTTCCCGCGATAAACCATCATCTCTACCGACGCGGAGTACGCTCACTGCAAAGTGGTCGTCATGGCATTTTATTTCTGCATCCTTATAAATATTCTTAGACCAGACGTGCGAAGGCCGCGAGGGAAATCCGGTTGCGAACATGTCTCACTAGCCTGAATTAATGACCGAATAATTCGAAAGGAACGGCCATGACATTTCTGCGCTGTTGTTATGCACATCAGCACTGCAGTCTGCCAAAACACTTATTGGTAGAGATGTAGAAATGTCACGCTATTGCTTGTCGATAGGACATAATCCACTGTCCTATACTCCTCCGAACACACAGTGATGTTATTGGTCCGGGCCTTCGTACCTTTCTGTGTCCGCAATTTAGGATAGTTAGAGGCAGTGATTTTTGTCGAAAAGAATTATGCAACATTTAGTTTCAATGCCGTGCGTGTACACCTGCAGCTTTGCTTCATGTTCAGTGACTGGCTGCTTTTAACACTCAAAGTCTTGGGGTTCTACCTACAAATCACAGACGTGTAGTGTCTCAGTAACTGTATTCTCATTGGCAAAGTCAGATGAGCACACAGGAACTTGAAGTCTAGTATGCGGTCAGATAACAACGTGAAAATTGAAGGTCTTATTTATCGGACAGTGGAGATGTGAGTGCTTAGAGATGCATTAAAAAACAACCTAAAATTCAAACACAGGAGCACTTATGACTTTTTCGCCCACTATTTCTAAGCATCAGTTCATCACCCCAGAACACGCCTTTTATGTGGTTTAATTGGTAAGTTCTTATATGCATTGGTAAGGACGACTCTAATAGAAAGAAGAGGCCTTCTGTGTGGTAAGCCGGCAAAATAGGGCCATACTGTCGTAGCTTCACGGTCTCCCTTTGTTGTTGCTCTCCCTGATTCGTCTATATGAAAATCAGACAAACAAATAGGGGAAAGCTATTTCCGCAGTAAAGTGAGAAGCGCTGGTAACATTAGCTTCATTTGCAGGGGTTCCACATCGAAGGCCAAAGCCTTACTGTTATGACCAGAGCTAATGACTTTCTACTAAGAGTTTTCACAATTTTGTTTCAGAGCATATGTACACATTTGTAGATCTGCTTCATGGTCAGTGATTGGATGTTTTAACTCTCAGCGTCTTGCAGTTCTACCTGCAAATCATAAACATGTAGGTCGCTGTAACCTTATTCTCACTGGCAAGGGCGACTGAGCGACGCCTCTGCACAACTCACATGCTTCCAATAGCTAAGAGCTGGTGATTTTTGGTGAAAAGAATTATTCAACGATTTGTATCAACACTTAACGCCCACATCTGCACCTCCGCTTCGTGGCTATCGGCAGCGTATACTTGTGAAGAGAAGTAGTTCATTCGAATGTGCCAATGAGAATAAGGTTACTGAGACGCCACACGTCTGTTATTTGCAGGTAGATCCCCAAGATGTTGAGTGAAAAACAGACAATCACTTACCATGAAGCAGGGCTGCATATGTGAATATGAGGCATTGAAACAAAATGTTGCCTAATTATGTTCACCAAAAATTACCAGCTCTGCCAATAACCATAAGACAGAGCTGCATATGTGAACGTAAATTAGTGAAAAAAGTTCTAGAAAAATTATTTTCGTGAAAAATTACCGAGTGTCTCTTTCCATTGCTCATTCAGTATATTAATACAGCGTTTCGTGAAAATAAAAGTTTGGCTTCAGTAACTGAATTTACATTAACCATCTGTCGAAATGTATGTTCGTTCGTGGAATATACTAGCGTTCCTTGTTCGTCTTTTGTTTACAATCTTGAGGGACGTCGAATAACCGGTCACGCCTGAGTGGGTTGCTCTCTATCTCCGAGGTCATAGCTTGTTACTGTGGTGTTTCGAGCACAACGTTACGTCGCTGAGTGGCGACTTCTGAAATGTTTCAGTGTCCTGTTGAAGTTTGTTCACTGCTGTGCGATGTACGGTCACTAATATAACCAGTGATTATTTGGTGAAAATATCTTAGCACCAACTTGTTTCAATGGCCAATATGTAGGGAGAATATTTTACAAGTTCAATTACCTAAATGTTAGAATCTACTGTACTATACATACTCAAGCCCGTTTATTATTTCATTGTCTGGTGTTCCAGTGAGTAGCAGCTAGCGGACAAATGGTCGGAGCTTGAGCTAACACACAAACTGTGGATTCTAATATGCAGGTCATCGAACACGTAGATTTTTCCTTCCTCTACCAACGTGCACGTCTCTGTTTCGTGTTTAGTGATTGGATGATTTTTTTACTCTCGTTGTCTTGGGGTTCTACCCGCAAATCACAAACGTGTGGTGTCGTACTGACCTTGTTCTACAGCCAAACGAGAGATGTCGGTACACAAATACGGTAAACACTTGCAAATAACTAGCGACCCGGAAATTTCGCGAATTTATTCCTCAAGACGTTACATTTCAAAATCCGGTATACATGAAATACTTTCACTGTTGGGTCACAGTTACTAGAACTCTTAATACATGAGAACTGTGAACCAATAGCTGACCTGCATGAAAACACTGACTCACTCCCGCGCTACCTTGTAACACGTAGAACTGGTAGAGCCGGTGGTTTTTGGTGAATAGAATTATGCAACATTTTGTATCCATGCATAACGCTCACACCTGCACCTCTGCTTCGCGGCTATTGGCAGAGTGTAGTTGTGAAGAGGCGTCGCTCGTTTGACTGCTCCAATGAGAAAAAGGTTACTGAGATACCACAGTCTGATTTGCGGGTAGATCCCCAAGACGTTGAGAGTTAAAAACAGCCAATCACTGACCATGAAGCATAGCTGCAGACGTACACATGAGGCACTGAAACAAAATGTTGCATAATTCTATTCACCAAAAATCGCCAGCTCCAACAACTGGCCACTCACTGGAGCAGCAGTCATGTGCAAGTAGCTGAGGACATAGTGTACACAGGACTGTGGAGTCCAGCCGGCTGTAAGTTGAACCTGCGAAGTTTCCGGGTCTCTACCAATAACCATGAAGCTAAGCTGCATATGCATACGTAAGGCATTGTAATGAGCTGGTGCAAATTTCTTCTCGCCAACATTTTTTGTCCCTACCGTAAGAGCGTGTCCATTATGCTGAGGACCAATAGGACTGTTTTAGGCGGCAGTGAAGAGACAACGACCTTACGTTTGTGCAGAGGTATGCTGTGCGCACATTACAATATAGTGTTCTGCTTGGGTCACTGACCGCGTGAATTTTCGAGTATGTGTTTATAATTTGACTGATCTAATCAGAATACAGTTACTCACGGTTACTGCTACACCATACCGATGAGACTCAAGGACATACCAGTGGCGAAGCGTGGACGTGTTCCAAGACAAGCAGTATGAGATCCGACTACACACTTTGAGCAGGTGACAGTTGTGTTACTAGGTATAACTACATCCTCGTCTCTTACATGTTACTGGCTGAGGAATGTACCTGCGCCTACCAGTCAAATGGTTCCACGGGCAACTGAGAGTTCTGTATAGTCACTGCTAATAATCACTTTCCCTAGAACACTTCACACTTCGCCACTGGGACAGACCCTCATTATGCGTATACGAGCTATAATCACACTGTCACTTAAGTGGCACTGCAACAAGTCTTGAAGTCTTTTCGAGAAAATCAAGTGACCATATCAGGCAGGAAGGCCTCTTTGAAATAAAGAACGCGAGAAAAGCCAATAGCGGAGGAAACGCGGACGTATGTAGTATGACGGACTCCTGCCTATGACAGGAAAATACAGACGTGGGCGAATTCAGAAGTGAGGTCGTGCAGTTCATGACAGAGCTTCGTGACCCGGGCAGTGAGAACTGCTGCGTGCTCGACTCTAAATGCGATATGAGTATTCCGCGCGTACTTACAGCTGCGGTCGGTGGGTGGGTTGTTTCTAAGCGGGACTGCAGTTGCCAAGAACTGTACATGTTTGTGTGCTTGATGAACGCTAAACTGCAAAGAATTATTTGTACATTTATCACTTTTATATAAAGTAAGGTTGAGAAAGTAGAAATGGCAAAACTATTTCGCGTACTGGTAGCGCCCGTACGCATTTTTCTGAAACAGTCAAATGTACATTCATTTTACCTGGATGGCATAGTAACAATGCTCAACATTTTGTTGTAAATCATTAAAAATGGCTTTACAATAGGGGCTTCGCAACAGAGGAGAGGTATAGGGATAAGCAAACAAGCGAATAATAACGGTTCTATAAGTTTATACTAAGTTAAATATAAAGCCTACATGATAGTTAATTTGGAGGGGAGCGGTGTTGACAGAGTGAATTTTAACTAGAGGTGATGGTTTATCGCTGGAAAACTTGACTGTTTGCTGGATTTCAACACACGTTCAGCTAACCAGAAGATGATTGGATTTAGCTTGTACTTGTATCTGTTACCCTATTTGACTGAGTCAACAAGAGTCCCGCTATTGTAATATTTGATGCCTGTAATTGGTGTGCGGACAGCTACATTGTGTCAGAAGTATATCACGGAATCATACGGGTTGCAAGAAACTACAGCGTTATCAAGTGTATGTTGGCACAAAACATTTTCGTGATATACCATCATCTCTAATTATAACTAAGTTGAACTATATTGATTAATTACAGGCCTATAATTGGAGCTGACGTTCCCACCTTGTTCATGATGCCGAAGGCTGTGAGGTTGTAGTCAACTAGCGACGAGTGGCACGTCTAGGGACTTGAACCTGCAACCCTCTCCCTGACATGACGAGCGGTTGGCTGCCCATCTTGTCTTCTAGATGACCATAATGAGACAGGCCCAGTTTAGCGCGCTACACTCTATATTGCAGTTTAGTTGGCCTTCACTGTACTGTGTTTGGGAAAGGGGCGGGTGTTGTTGCACTGATGTAACGCCGGCCCACGTGCATGTTTGCGTTGCGGCCACGGCGGCACTCAGAACAGTCAGCTCAATTTACCAAGTTGAAATATGGTAAGTGTGCCATACTGTGTATGGATTGAAAACTTCCAATACTGTTCAGGAAGTATTTTTACAGTGTACAACCACTGACACGTTGATATGCCAAGTGCCGCTTATTATCGAGTGGCCATAAAATATTCACCAGTCAGTAGATCTCTCTTAGTTAGAAGTACCTGACTTTCGTGAAAACATTTTTGAATCAACTTGTTTCAAAGCTTTATGTGCACATCTGCAGCTCTCGTTCATGGCCAGTGATTGGTAGAGCCACGATTTTATGGCAAAATGATTTTTGCAACGTTTGGTTTCAATGCGTAATGTGCACACCTGCATCTCTGCTACATCGTCTGTGATTGAATGATTTTACTCTCACTTGCCTTGGCAAATTACTAGGGACCCTAATTTTTCGCGGAAATAATTTTGCCCCAGTTTGTTTTAGTGCCTTACGTGCACATCTGCAATTCTGCTTCGTGGTTATTGACAGCGTGTCTATATGAAGAGCCGTATATCATTTGCCTGAGCCTATTGCAATAAAGTATCTGCAACACCTCACGTCTGTGATTTGCCGGTAGAATCCCAAGGCTCGAGAGAGTTGAACTATCCAATCACTGACCACGAAGCAGAACTGCAGATGTGCACGTAACACACTGAAACAAAGTGGGGCAAAAATATTTTGACGACAAAATCGTGGACCTAGTGATTGGAATTTTTTAACTCTTAACGTCTTGGGGTTCTACCCATTAAACACACATGTGTGGTGTTGCCGTAACCTTGTTCTGATTGGAACAGTCAAATAAGTGATGTCTCTATACATAGACACGCAGCATCTACAGTTCTTCGTGGTTACTGGGTGTGTGTATTTGCGCAGAGTCGTCTTTAATTTCACTATGCCAATCAGAACAATTTTAACTGCGACACCACACGTTTGTTATTTGCGAATATAATCCTATGACGCAGGTGGGTTAAAACATCCAATCATGACTATACGAATCAGAGCAGCAGGCATGTAGGTGAGGCACTGAAACTAAGTGGTGCAAATTTTTCCGCATAATTCGGGTGTCCCTACCCAATAATATTTCATTGAATGAATTAACCCGCAGTTGCAACAACAGTTGCGTCCGTCTGCATTTAAAATGGTAAAATTTATAAATTTGGGATAAGAGACTCGGAAATTTCAGATATTTATTTGACACCACAGTTGAATTTCGAGCCCCTGTGCATGACAAGCATCGTCAAGTATTCTATTCTAAGTAGACCTGCGTGAAAACACTTGTTGGCTTCCGCGCTACCTTGTCAGATGAACAACTTGCCACTCACTAAATCAGCAGGCAATAAACTAGAAGCTGAGAACAAAGTGTATTGAGACTGTATACAGTCCAGTCGGCAGGTGCATCCTGTTAATGTATCGATCTGTACCTTATAATAAAGTGTCTCGTAAATGGGTTTTAAATTTGTCAGTAAAGTAAATCTAATTGGATTAATGCCGATCAGAAAAACCAACTTTTAAAGTATATTTATCTGAAAAGAAAATATTTTGAACTTTCATTGCTTTATATCGTTTACAGTTAGTTGTTAAACATGAACATGGTTTTTGAATTTATATTTGATGTTAGTGGGGCATTTATTCTGATTTCAGGGTGCATTATTCCCACTATGCACTTTAGGGACTGTCGACACATTGCGTACTTACTTTGTCATATGCCAACAACATAAAATATCAACGCATTCTGACTCGGCCTGTATATTCCTAATGATTATTAGAGGTATATTCATCTTAACTGAAATCTGCATGTTCTTATAAGCCGAAATGGAATTCAGGAGATGGCCATGTTAGAACGGTTCTGTGAGCTTTGCGAAATAGTATAGGTCCGTATTAGAGCACATTTCATCATAGGACGAGGTATTTTTCTCAAGAAATGTTTTAAGATGGTAAAATATCAAAGTTACTTCTGCACCTAACAAACCATCCACACATTTACTTAATTTTTAGATTATACGTCGTAAATAGCAAATGGTTTGGACAATCAGCACTAAAGCATGAATCAAGTTGTCCGCCTGTCCAGCCGCTGAATAATGTGCAAAGCTTCCATTGTTACAAGATTATTTGAAAACTGTTGCGTGATCTCTGCTGCGAAAAAAAAACATTCATTTCAAAGAATGCTGCACGCGTGTATACCACTTGAGGTTCACCACTATTCAATTACAGAATATTTAGGAATACAGAAGTGAAATAGCCGATAGGACAGCGAACTCAGTCACACACGCCAGAAAAATGGCGTTCCTGGCCAGCAACATGGCGGAGACGCCTACTGCCAATCAGCGTAAGGCGGCTGCCCTGCTAGCCGGCAGCCAGGCCAACAGGAAACCTGCCGTAACATGCAGGAGCCAAACAGACACGGGGTTGGTATCAACATATTCGGGCAGCTAATAAGCGACGAAGTTCGCCCGTATCAAATGAGCCGCCACGTCATTTCACGTCTGTATTAGTACTTAGTCTGTGATTCAATAAAGCATATTTTATAGAGGACGAAAATTCCGACAATTGATGTTGTTGAGGTCCGTTCTAGGTATGAAAATCTCTGCGTAGAATCTTTTCAAAGGTATAGGCGTGTACAATTCACCTTTATACTTAATATAACGTCATAGAATGATGGGGATACCTCTGAATGTCTCATACAGGCTAGTTGTCGGCGAGAAGACTGCACGCTAGTTCAGTGACTTGCGCCTAGAGGCTAGGTAGACATACATGAGGCCACGTGCTGTCTCGCCCTTACCGCTTCTGCACTTCTAAGCAGCGAACCCGCAAAACTCGTCTACTTAGGTAGTCACCTTAAGTCCACGGGATGATGTTCTTGCGAGTTAAAATTTTAAATCCTGAACAGGAGCAGCTATCGCAAAACCGTTACATAGAAATATTGGAAATTGTTTATACTATTCAGAGTATTTTTCTCTTTTCAAAACACGAGTTACTATAACTTTGGCTAGTTATCGGCTTAATTAAATTTTCTTAAAGTCAATTATTACTCAAAATTTTGGAAATTTATTTAAAAAAAAAAAAGTTATAAAGTACAAACTATTTCCAACATTTCTATGTAACGGTTTTGCGATACATTTTCCCGTTCAGGATTTAAAGAATGAAACATACTAAAAAAGAATGAACAGGGACCTGTGGCCTTAATTATAGCTGCAGATTGTCGCCTTCTAAATATCGACCGTAAGTAAACAATGACACAATAGTCCGGCAGTCTAATACGTTGCACGCCTTGTTGGGTGTGCGCCGGCCTATAGGGACGGCGGTATGTATGCCCAATGGACGAGGATGAACGGAGTGTTTTGTAACTGTGTGATGTATCACTGCGTTGAATGTGCAAGGCGACAAGTATTTATTGCTTTCCAGGGAGACGTGTGCAACAACTCGACCTCGACCTGAGGCCGTTGGTTCACGGTTGATCGAACACTTTTGAAACCTCCACTGTCTTCTGCGCGTCATTCCTCCGTGTGCGAATAACGGCGTAGATCTCTATCAAAAACAAATTTATAACCTACTTTACGAATGAAGGTATAGGCTTATGATTATAGCCAGTGATTTTTGCTGAAAAACTTTTGCAACAATTTGATTGAACACATCTGCAGCTCTGCTACGTGGTCAACGAAAGGATGTTTTTAACTCTCAATTATTGTGCTTGTTGGCACATCCAGTAGTGTGGTATCACTGTTTCAACAAACAGCAAATGAGTAGCTGTTGTCTGCTCGAGTACATAGAGATATTCCGGTCTTACTTGTGAGTAGATACGCTAGTTTGTCGTAAAATAATGTTTGGCCCATTTTCCTTCAGTGACTTACATGGCATCTGCAGCTATTCTTTATGGTCATTGGCAGCGTGTCTTTGGTCAAACACGCCTCTATTTGACCTCCCTAATCGAAGTAAGTAGAGACCCAAACATTACGAAATTCATTTGAGAAGACGTTAGATTTCAAATTCTTGTGTACGTTAATTACTTTCGCTATTGGTGATTTGCCAGTAAATCTCCAAGGCAAGTGAGAGCTCAAACATCCAGTCACTCACCATGAAGCAGAGCTGTAGAAGTAGAGCAAGTGAGTTTTGATGAAAAGAATTGTTACGAGCACATCTGCAGCTCTACTTCTTGTCCAGTGATCGGATGTTTTTAACACTCAGCGTCTTGGGGTTCCATCTGCATATCACTGAATGTGTTGTTACATTAACCTTGTTCTGACTTCTGATTGGCACACGCAAATGAGCGACGTATCTTCTCTTATGCATTTAGCCAATAACCATGAAGCACAGTTGCGGAAGAGCACATAAGGCATTGAACCAATTCGTTGCAATATTCTTTTCACAAAAAATTAACGGGTCCTACACATAAGGCATTGAAACCAGGTGATGCAAAAATCCTTTCACCACAAAATCGTGGCTCTTGACATCAGTACTTTAAAAAACGCTCGTTGAGTCATTCAAAGAGTGCTAACACGTGTGGTGTAACTGGACTGTCTTGTTACACGATGCTGGACCTCGGGTCCGGGGTGCAGCGCGCACAGGTGGCGGCATTGGCACGTGTCGACCCTAGTACGGGGGTCAAGAGTCCCTGAGAGGTCGGTGACGTCACAACTAGAGAGACTGACCGCGCGGAGTTTGGACCCGCCCGCTCGGACCGTGGCGCCGCGCCGCCCGATAAGCAACCACCCGTCCGGCCAGCAGGTGTCTCGTTGGTCACAGCTACATGTCTCATCTGATCACACTTCTCTTCCTCGCACGTGGCCGCCGAACCAGGCGGTACAGGTTTTACTACGTTTCGCATTCCTGTAAGGGCGTTTATGTAATTAAAAAAAAAAACTAGGCAGTAAGAAGTACACTTAAGGTCACGGTCTTCAGCAATTTTCGTCACCGTGTTTTCATTTTTATATTTGTACCAGATATATTTTTTCTTATTTTAGACGCAAAATGTGACTAAATTTTGCTCTTATAATTTTTTTATTTCGCATAGGTTTTTGCATAAGCGCTTGTTAAAGCCAAACTTTGCATGTTATCGCTTCAAAGACGACACTAAAACAAACTTACTTATCAAACCGAAAACATTCACAGTAAATAACGATGTTGTAGGCTATAAGTTCGCCTCTGTTAAACTACAAAATAAAATATTTCTGTATTTTTAAACAATTATTGAATTTAAAAATTTTTATTTTAAATTTCCGTATTTTTATAGAAATATTCTTTGCTTTTATGTACGATAAATTTTAGCCTGCGACATATTTATCCACTGTGAATATTTTTTCAGTTTGGTATGTCAATTGGTTTTAGTGTCGTCCTTAAAACAGTTACATCCAAATTTTGTCTTCAACGAGCGATTACGTGAAAACTATGAGGGATAAAAAATTTCATAAGAGCAAAATTTAGACACGTTTTGTGTCTTAAAAAAATTATCTGTTATAAATAAAAACTAATAACATTGTGACGAAAATTTCTGGAGTGTTAGACAATTTTCTTGAATTTTCAGTTTTATAGCCATTACATTTAGGCCTATTCAAATTGTATCATCAAAATTTTATCTTTGATAAGACATTTTAGAGATGATGGTATATCGCGAAAATGTTTTGTGTGAACATAGTCTTGAAAACACTGACATATCGTTGATGTCTGCAGACCAATAACATACACTGAATATTACAACAGCGGGATTATTATTGGCTCAGTCAAATAGGGCAACAGCTCCACGTACAAGCGAAAGCCAGTCATCTTTTCATAAGCTGGACGCACGTTGAAGCCTAGCAAATAGTCAAGTTTTCCCGCGATAAACCATCATCTCTAACGATATATTCTTGATAAACTACTTGACAAAAATAATAATGGAATCTTTAATTAAGTTGTCATTCTGAATCATTTCAAGAGAATTACAGGTTAACCTCCAAAAACGATAAAACGCCCAGTGTAAGATGGACACGTAACACAATTGCTATCTCCAAAATTCATCGCAAATGTTTTCTATGCCTCAACATTGTCACATTTACCAAAAATATTTTTAACAGAAGTTATTGCAGAATGTCAATAAATATAATTAAATTTCTCCGTAACATAAATGCTATGTTAATTGTTCAAAAAGAAAGTTGAGTAGGATATAGATAACGTGTTAACGGTAATTTATTTATCATATTTGTTTACATATATTCACTGTTTTTACCTGGGTAATTGCAATTGGAGATAAACTAATTATTTACTGATTTCAGTATCGCATAAACAAATATAGATAGCAGTCAGCTCACGTACTCTTGAAAAATTTTATTAACTAATGTTTTATGTCACTACTAGCTCAGAATGTCAAAATTAAGTCATAAAAATTTGCCACAATTAAGCAAACATAAAATCACGAAATTTAGGATTACCTCCTTGTGAAGTAAGCAGCGGAGTAGCAAAATTGAGCGTACACAATAGAGAGGTTACTCCCTACGTTCAGCCAATTGAAACATACATTCAGTATTGTCTGTTAGGTTGTATTTATTCATACTAATCTATGAGTAAAAACATTTAGTAAAATAATAAGGAAATAATCATTGCGATGGATGTAAATTAGGTTCTTCTAGCAACTACAATTAAAAATCTAAATTACATGTAAAATTTCATTTATTTCCTTTAACAGTACCCCGACTTGTGTGTATTTTATAGGGTAAAGCAAGCTGGAGGTCATCGAATGAAATACGAATGGCATCATGGGCATACCGACTAGTACTCTGGTTGGTTAAACTTACGATTTCCACTTTCGAACTTTAGACGTAAGCAGTAACAATTCAATTGCTTATGCTTGGGGTTCACTTCAAATCAAATGATGGAAAAATATTCTACTGTTTAAAACTAAATGCTTAATTTTTTAAACGGTGTGGGGCGCCACGGTGGCCTAATGGTCAGCCCATTCGCCTCCCACCAAGACGGTCCCCGGATTTTAACACGTGGGAATCGTGCCGGACGATGCCGTTTGTCTGCGGGTTTTTGCTCGGGGATCTCCCGTTTCTCTCGTACCTACATTCCGGCGCCGCTCCAAACTCACCTCACGTCAGATCCTAACCAACGCTGAAGACCACGACGTTAAACGCTGACCAAAATCTCTCACTCACCCCGAACGGTGTGAAGAGTTTCTGCGAACATAGCAGAAGCGATGCGTGCTCGTATCCCAAAGAAAGCAATACAACATCTGACTATACGCTACGGGCACAACAACTCAAAATTCCTATTAAAGAAAGGGGGAGGGCTGATAATGATGCTCTAATTTTCATCTTTAAGGAGGTGTAATGGTCACCATCTTGGATACCAGAGTTTTGCTCTCATAAAATAACTTAAAATCATATATTATATTAATAAAATAAAGAACAGTTACAGTTATTGTGAGGAGTAGACAGGTAGATTGTTTAAAGTTTGTCCCTGCATCAAGGCTTCAGAAAAAATAAGGGTAGAAGGAGGGGGGGCAATATAACCGCGTCCTTTCACCTGTTGTTGCATCACTCTACTAGTCTGCCGGTCGCGCCAGTTGAATATGTGTTTCGGATACCGAAGTACTGTACGAAGTAAATACAAGTATACAGGATATCCGGAAATTAACGCATAATAAGCACACCAAGCGAATACTGGGCTAAATTGGAGACGAAAATGTCAGTGGTAAAATATTTCGATGATGTTTTGGCAAAAGGTAGTAATCCACATTTGATTAAATTTAAGTAAGATATTTTCAAGCTTAAATAAACCACTCTATTAATTTGTCGGCCTATGTTGTTCATTTGCACAACGATAAGATATGACGTGTAAAATTTCTAAAAATATTCACTAATAAGTTATTAAAGAATATATTATTATGTTAAAACAGTGCAATGTGGCTTACGATCTTTTGCCAAAACACCATCGATTTGCACAATGTGGCAACATAGCACGGTAAATAATCCCATCTTGCTCTCCACAGATAACTTACTTACGTTACTATTACTGTTTTGACCTGCATAGGTTAAAATCTCGAATAGACTAAACATGATTCTACGATTAGTTGACGTAACACACATAAAATAATACCTGGATGATGAGTGCAAGAGGGGACTTACTGCGTGCAGTGTTGCCAAATTGTGCATGAAAAATGACGTACAATATTTTGCCGTTTTCATTTTCGCCTCCAATTTAGCACGGATTCGCGTGGTGGGCTTTTTAAGCGTTTGTTACTGGACAGTGTGTATTTCTCGGATTTATCGGGCACCAGCCTAGAATTTTCAGTCCTATACACGCTCTGGACGCGGTCTTCTAACCGTGTAAGCGAAGAACACGTAAAATCCCCACGAATTATTTTTTTTTTTATTATTGGCATGCAGTCGTCAAAGGTGTGTCAAATACCTGTCGTACACTCGCAGAAGTGATAATGTAGCGTACACAGGGTCCCTATTTTGGCGAAAATATTTCTGCACAAGTTTCAATGCCTCATGCGCCCCTCTACAGCTTTACTTCATGGTCAGTGATTGGAATGTTTTTTTAACTGTTACGTGTCTTAACGTTTTTACTGTAAATCACAGACGTGTGGTCACAGACATAATAGTAATACAGACGTGAAATGACGTGGCGGCTCGTTTGATAGGGCGAACTTCGCCGCTGATTGGCTGCCTGTCCCGTGTCTGTTTGGCTCCTGCATGTTACGGCAGGTTTCTTATTGGCCTGGCTGCCGACTAGCAGAGCAGCTGTTTTAGACTGATTGGAGATAGGCGTTTCCGCCATGTTGCTGGCCAGGGAAGCCATTTTGCTGGCGTGTGCGACTGTGTTCGCCGTTCTGCCGGCTATTTAACTTATGTATTCCTAAATATTCAGTGATGTGGTATCGCAATAACCTTATTCTGATTGGTACAGTCAAACGATATACGCATTTACACAAAGACACGCTTCCATTTAAAATGAAGCAAAACTAAAGTGGTGCACACAAAGACACTGAAACAAGTCGGTTCAGAAATCTTCTTGCGCATATCATGGGTCCCCGAGTATACGTTCTTGATGTTTAACTTGACCTTGTACCCGCCTGTTTACTGTTCTAATGATAACTTCCAGTGTGTTTTGTTACTACTAAGCGCCGCTTTCCCGGGAACATTTCACGCTTCACCACTGAATGAAAACTACTTAAAGTGTTTGAGTGATGTCTGGTAAGGAATAGCATTAAAAACGTGATACGTGTGTATACTCATTTCAGATCCCCCACTAACATTTATAGTGTACTTCCCCGTGACAGAAAACGATGAATAATAATAATAATAATAATAATAATAATGTGTGTTTTGCAATTTCTTTTTTCACATAAATTTGAATTCAAAAGTCTTTACACGTTCAGTACTTTTGCATTTGGGTCAAAGTAAATGACCAGTAGGGCCCGGTAGTTTTCGCGAAAAGATTCTTGCAGCACTTTGTTTCAGTGCCTTACGCACACACCTGCATCTATGCTTTGTGGATCAGTGATTGGATGCCTTAAGGGCGTTCAAGTGGGGAAAAATTCATAATTTTATATTAGTATAAAATAATGTAGGTTTTGTAGACATTACTGAAGAGTACATTTACCTCTAACGAAAAAAAATTAGCTCAGCCAGTTTTCCCGTAATGTCACTTCAAAGTCAAAATTTGCATAATTTTACTTCATACAAAACTTGAAAACCAGTAAATATAATAAAATGGAAAAAATCTCATCAAAACTACACGTCACCGTCCACGGCTTGAAGCATATACAAACCCATTATAAAATATTTTTGTGTTTAAAATAAATTTCTAAAAGTACCAAAAAAAATTTCAAATTTTGAAATTTTTTATTTCACATAAATATTTTTGTAACTGGTTTTAAATGCTACAAGCCATAGACCAGGACATGTGG
>PNEQ01086314.1:10488-20572 GCA_003012365.1 Medauroidea extradentata | reverse complement strand
TATAAATTGTTCCCAAAGGTCACGTATTGGTGAAAATTTGTCCTCTCTATTTCGGTTCTCTTTATCATCAAATCTAAGACAAGAAAGCAAGAACTTGAACCGTGGTTCACTCAAAATAGCTCTATAAATTTTTGGGCCCTGTTTCGAAAACATTTCACTAGTAGAAAAGTGTGAGTCTTTCCGAGCTCCTGATATATACTTTAGTCCTATTACAGCAAGTATTTCAGTAACGTCGGTGCTATATACATACCTTGTGTCTTCTTTGTACTTCAGTTTCTGTCTTTCTATTTCTTGGTTTGTATAAATTACAATCTTCTGAACCATAGAATCATCAAACAACACTTTCCATGCTTTCAGTTCACTATCTACGTTCCTAGCTTGTCCAACAGCACCTGGCAATCTCAAAACTAAGTTGTGACATCTAGTTTTAGATGAAGGTGGTGCCAGTTTACTCCACTTGAAACCATTCCGACCCAAGATGATATTGTTGGCACGTTCACATTCTTCAGTGTCAGACGTATCTGCATCTGAAATTTCGTCGTCCTGTTCGGATGCGATTTCCACATTGTCCTCACAATCACTCACATTTTCGTCTTCATCTGACTCCACTTCATTCCACCATTGTTGCACAGTTATTTCAAAGTTTGGATCCAAGGCATTCACACGCCTTTTACTCGCCATAATATAAAAATAAAAAACTTACTCAGCTGGAATCTTTCACACGCAAACATATACAGAGGTAACTCGATACCCCAACACTCTTTTTCCACCCTAAATAAAAAAAAAAAAAAGTCACGGGAACTCTTGAACTACCAGTTGCAAGTTCATAACCTCAACTGAGAATACCAGGCCACTCAGTGTTACCAACCTCAGAATCTGAAAGTTACCTTGGGAATAAAAATCGCATGGGGTAACAAGTTACCCCTGTATCCATTTAAGGGTTAAGACCTCGATGTTAAGCGCTAACCGAAATCTCGCACTCGCCATGTCTGTACTGTAGTGTCAAGTAATTAGAATTTGAGGTATAATCGCAGATTTAACATTTTTCTGCTAAGAATTTCAAAAAGGCGAAAAGTAATAAAATTCAGTATGGTGACTGAAACAGAGCCTTAAATTAATTAGGTAGGCTACCTGTTACATGTATGCTGGTCCGGAGCCAGCTTAAAGAAACCTCTCTCGCTCCTACGGTGTAACTTAGCCAGAATTTTGTATCAGGATAAATTGGATAAATTAATTTAACTGTGTATGTATATATATATATATATATATATATATATATATATATATATATATATATATATATATATATATAGTGTGCGTGTGTGTGTAATAATACAATGCAGGGGTATAAATGCATTTGTGAGCATTATGAAAATAAAAAAACTTGATTAATCAAGATTAAGGTACCTGCAACCCCTATCGTTAACAACACTTTTGTTAAGTTTCCTGTTTGGTCTTGAAAAATAATTTCATTATGTACTCTTGACCAAGTACAAATCATATTTCACTGGGATTGGATATAAAATTATTACATTTGCTTTGAACACTATGTGGATTGTGCCTGAATTTACCCTCTCAAGGACTGGTTTCATGTCGTAGAAAAGTGAATTTTGGGTGGGACAAAATACTACAGCCAACTTAACAGAAAGGCCACTATTTCACAATAGAAGATAGTCATTAGCCAGTAGCATAACTGCTGTCTCATTGATAGCAAGTTTTGGTAGAATTATTTGTTATTTATTACCAAGCCTTAGTACCATTTTATTTTCCAGAGAATAACTGGACGAGAAAAGTCAAGAGGTTTAAGGGAATCCCAACAAAACTGCTATTTAGGCAGTGCAATATAGCTGAGCCATTGAATTTATTTACAAGTGCATGATTTACGTTATTGCAGCAAATACAAAGATGTCAAATATTCGAACATGGCGTAAATATGAAATTTTTTTTTTTAACCCAGTGTTGTATTCCTTTATTCAATTATCCAAAATTACTAACCACAGACGTAATTTAAATACAAATTAAACAATGTCGCACAGTGTAGTAGTACCATATATCTTGTCTGATTTTGTATTACAGCCAAATAAATGGGTATATAATGTGTAAAAATAACTTGCATTTTATGTCAAGTACTAGAAATAAGACTTTCACAGGTAAATTCCTTTACATTTAACACGTCCACACCTAATATAAGTTATAAACCCTATCTTCCACAGCAAAAGCGGGCCACAATCAGCTGTTTTGATTTGGCCACACGTCGGTAGCGCACTGACTATATAGCCTACGCTGGGTCTATTATATATATGTCATTGCTCAAGAAACTAGGCAAAGATATGAAGAGACATCGAGAAACGATTATTTTGCTTAATAGAGGCATTCATTTCGTTACTCGTATCGTCAGACGCAATTATTAGTAGTTTAAGCTCCCTCACAAAAAAAATGAAGCATGGTTTTTGCCATATGCTTAAGGTTACTATTACTGTATGTCCCCCACCGTGAAACATTAGAAACAACCAACGATTCTGACATTACTGATTACGAGAGAAAATAATTTTTTTACTTAAATGCTGCCACATGTATATATTATTGTTATTCGTGCCAAACGTTTGCAGGGAAATAAAACAATTTTTTTGTGAGCAGAAATAGTTTGCGTTCACAAGTAAATAATTTAATGTGTCTAGTGCAACGAGCTATAATAGTAAACATAGAGGGAAACAGCAATCTCCAAGGCAATGAGGTGAAGCCCAATTGGACGTGGTATTTTGACCCTAGATAAAATGGCGGACACTTATATCCGATCGAGAGACGAGAGCAATTATGCTAATTTAAACATTATTACAGTATAATATATTACAATAGTTATGGGCATTTTTTCCTGTGTTTAGCGGGAATTTAGTGGAGCTATAAAGTAATGGATTTGATGCGTACATATGACAGATTTTCAACATAATGTTGGCCACACTGCTGTTCGCCATGTTTTCTTGTGTCAAAACAGCCGTTCAATTGGGCTTCACTTTGTAAGCATTTCCGCCCCTCTGTGTTAACTATACAGCTCGTTGGGCTAGTGGGAACTTACTACGAACTTTTTTGTAGCCTTTCAACATGTATTCGTTTATTTCTCAATTGTGAATTTTTTTGCTCGCTTTCTGGTTAAGGTACTTCTAGTGATGATGACAATATCTTAATCGAATGCAACGTGCATGACATAAAAATGGAAATTTTTGCGTGAGAGTAATTTTACTTGAACCCTCATGAAAATAAGCATTTGAAAATAAAATTACATGTATTTAATGTTTAAGCTGTGCTATATTTATAATTTTTCTTTGCTCTTTTATTATAGGTCATTTTAGATACATGACTAATAACTACCAGATTTTTAACGTAAATTTCGTGAACAGAGACCTAAAATACCCTGAAGTAGTAGTTTTCTTGACGAAACATTGGTTTTGGTATTTTTTGCCACGTTTCAGGCAAATCTTCCACTTCGCGCCCACATTTACTCCTGCTGGTTGTCAAGCGCTTCGAGCTTCTATCGTCATTTATTTTCATATTTTTTCTGTATTCTTATATTGCAACTGTTTGCAGTAAAATTTTCATTTTTTACCCTTAAAGCTTAATTCTTTCTAGGATACAATTTCAAACATTAAAATAAGCCAGTATTGTTTAAATTTTGTCTTCTTTATTGAATAGTTCTACTATCTTTAAAATCGTTTATATTCATCCAACTTTAAAAGTATCGCTGTACGAATAGTTACAAAACTACAATAAACATGTATTTATCTATAATAACTTGTTTTCCTGCTGTAATTAACCCCTTCCTAGCAAAAGTTTTCGCAGAGTCATTATATAATCATACTATTGTGAAGTACTTGTAACCTTGGTAGCACTGAGGATAGCGTATGCAGTAGGCACGTGTGTCTGCACAAGAGCTACTGTCACACACACGAGCTATATAAGGCATAGAGCGTGACAAAGTTAGCTGAGCTAGCAGACTGTCTAGCTGATAGCGCTCTCTGCCTCGCACGTCACCGACACTGCGCGCACTTCTACAGTGTTGCCAAATGAACGAGCTACACATTCAGCCTCAAACAAGTATCAGAAAACGAATAGCATAAAAACCTTCTCCATGAAACTACATACAAAATATGTGTGCCAAGATTCATAGTGATCGGTTTATCAATTTCATACATACGCACGAACATACCATTTAATTTAATTATTATTTTATTCTTTATTCTAACCTAATGAACAGACATGTAAGCCTGTTATATTTGTACAGTTGCGCTTAAAACTGTGTATCTGAATTCTTTACTCTTTAAGGTTATCTTGGGCCATAAAAAAGGATTTAAAAAATTATCATTCTGTCTCTACAGTTTGCGAATTATTTCACAAACTAATTAAAATATTTTGACTTGTTTCCAATGCCCGTCATTTTAAATCCAGAATTTCTTGCCAGCTTTCGAAAAGAAACTGGCTAACCTCTTGTTATCTAGGTAACCTCATCACCTGACAAAAACGAATTATATCTAACTCTAGCGTGTTACTTTCCGTAAAATTTTTTATATTAGCGAATAGAAAACATTTTTAGTTACCTAAGTTACGTTTTCTTGGACTCAGTCCTGTTTCATTTCATATGGTAACTTGGATGATTTTATGTTCGCTAAATAGCACTTGGTTAACCGCTAATAACTTAATCAAAATAAAATGCAATAGTTTATATACTGAAAGAACAATTTTGCAGGAAAGGTTCCCTGATAAATTGTTAATGCAGTAAACGTAAAACAATATTTTGGTTGTAACAGCAAATTGTTTTCGTGGCCAGCACAAAAAAATTGGCAGGGTGAACAACAGCAACTTTGTAGTTGTAGCATAATAATTTAGTTTCTCGGTGTTGGCACTCAGTGTGAAGTTTCATTCCCCTGTAGGTTGGTTATGTTAATGTTTGGCCTAATTATACTAAGGTTAGAAATATACATGTTAAAAGTTTGGCAAGTAACAATTTCTACAGCTCGGTGCCGCGGTATCGGTAAGAGATGTAATCTGAACAATCAATCACAGAGCTTTCCAAGTTGTTAATGAAAAAAAAAAAAAACAGTTCTTTAATTAAAATAAATGCATTTTCTGTTTGCCAAGCCAAGTTAAATTCAATTTTACCACGATCTCGTATATTGCAGACCCGTTAGCAATAGCAGCACAACTAGATGTAGAATTATTTCGTGTGCCTAACTCTCACATAAGAAAACAAATTTCCTTTCAAATCTGTAGTAGAATAAACTTTAGTTATACTTAATGTATATTGTCCGCGCCAACTTTGAGTCGCTGGCGGGTGCATTCATCGCCATAAACAACATGGACGCTACAGGAACTTTGTGGTAGACGTGTCCAGCTTAAACACGTTATGGCAGTGAGTGGTATCGTTCTTATAACGTCGCTGTAATATATATATATATATATATATATATATATATATATATATATATATATATATATATATATATATATATATATACTGATAAATACACACACAGTACACGCCAGGTACTCGGGCACGCTGACCTGAACGATTCTTCGCGCTATCTATTTAAAGGCACGGTCTACAGTAATTTTCATGAACACGTTTTTATTTTTATATTTATGCCAGATATTTTATTTTTTCATTTAACACAAAATGTAACCAAATTGAGCTCTAATTATTATTTATCTTATTGCATAATAATGGCTCGTTAAAGTAAAAATTTGCATGTTACCGTTTTAAGGACGAAACTAAAACTAACTCACATACCTAACTGAAAAAATTTGCAGAGGCTATGTCACTGGCTACAATTTCTCGCACATGAAAACAAAAAAAAAAAAAAAAAAAAAAATCTTTGTATATAAGTACACATACTTACATTTAAAATAAAAACTCAATTGTGGTTTAACATAGCTGAACTTTTAGTCTACAATATCGATATTCACTGTGAATGTTTTCAGTTTGGTGAGTGAGTTGGTTTAAGTGGCGTCCTTAAAACCGTAACATGCAAATGTTGACTTTAACGAACCATTACGCAAAAATTGTGAGAGATAAAAAATTTCATAAGAGCACAATTCAGTTACGTTTTGTGTCTAAAAAAATATATGGTACAAATATAAAAATTAAAACACGGTGATGAAAAAAGCTGTATACATCACCCTTAGCGTTCGTCTTCTGTAAACCCCATGTTTACCCTCGTCTCGAACAGGGTTGGTCCAGGTTTGCTCGCGCAAAGGATCGAGTTAATTCAGTGGACTTTTTGAAAGGGAAGTAAAATTCCATAGATTCTCATTTATGACGGCCAAATTGGAAAGTTTAATCTATTGAATTAATTGAGTTACTTTTCATAAACACAAAGTATGGCCAGTGATGAAGTTCTACTACAAGTTTCGCGATGGCCGAATGGCCAGATAATTCGCCTCCCACCGAGGCGATCCGGGTTCGATTTCCAGTGAGGTCGATGCCAAATTTTCGCATGCGGGAATCGTGCCGGACGATGTCTCTGTTTGGTGGTTTTTTTCGGGGATCTCCCATTTTCCCCGCTCTCTATAGATGTTAAGACTTTGATCAAAATCTCTCGCTCACTTCTGTGCACTTGCTCTCTCGTATCCGATCTCTTCACAGCGTTCGATAATATGACACAGTTACAGCTTGTAAATTAGAACGACCCAAAAATAGTTTCATGCCATATTAATTTTACTACAAAATAGCGAAGTGCCTGAGAAAATCTTCTGCTCTTATTTTTTACTCGGAAAGAAAACATTAGCTTTAAAACTTTTCAACAACCGCGCTCGCTGCGTTTACTTGTGCGAAAAATAAAATATTGTGCCTTGTAACCTATGACGTCCACGCTAAGAATAGCTTGATGTTCAGAATTATAGTTCTTTTATTTCTTCCCTGATATGTATTATACAAACTGTATTAGCAAAGAACTGGCAGTATTTACAATGACTGTTATTAGTAGATTCATAATGTTATGGCGAAAATATTTGTGAATCAATCAGGATTTACAACGATCCGTCGCGTCCGTCCATCCGTCATCCGTCCGTCGATCACGTGACTTCCAGCCAATCAGGTGTCTGGAATAATTCTATCCGTCCGTCCGTCGAAAGCTTGCCAAGCTTTAACTTTTGACGGACGGACGGGTGAAATTACAGCCTTCTAAAGATGGCGACGATAGTTTTAACTAATTATTTTAATAAGAAGGCTGTGAATTTTTTTATATTTATTAGATGACGCTGTAAATTGTATTTTATAATACGATAGTGATAGTTTTGGCATCCGGGAAAAATGAAAACACCAAACGAAATTATTTTTTACATAATGCTTACTCACATTACACCGTAAGTAATTTAATTAGTAAATACTTACACTCGTTAAATTTCTTGGTGACGAGGAACAGTGTTTGCAATTATAAGTAGCTATAGATTGAGTAAAAATCTGTAAAAATAAATAATATATTTAAGGGATTTTTTTATATTCCACAGAAGTTTTGTGTTTGTACATTGGTAACATTGCAAATTAAAAGATTAACGACAGACGGACGACGGGTTTTTGTAAATCGCTAGCATTTCTGACGGACGGAACAGGCCAAAAAACTGGCGGACGGACGGATGACGGGCGGACGCGACGGATCGTTGTAAATCCCCCTTCACTATGTTCCATTGCCTTACATGCACATCCGCAGCTTTGCTTCATGGTTATTGGCAGTGCGACTTTGGTCAGATGCTTCTCTTGTTTAACTGCACCAATAACAATAAGGTTATTATGACTTCATACTGATGTGATTTGCCTTTAGAAGTCCAAGGCAAGTGAAATTTAATAAATCCAATCACTTACCATGATCCAGAACTACAGATGTGCACACATAAGACATTTAAACAAGTGGGTGCAAAAATCGTGGCTCTAGTTATTATATATATATATATATATATATATATATATATATATATATATATATATATATATATATATATATATATAAGTGTGTGTGGGGGGGGGGGGTGTAACAATTGAATTGCGACACGAATAGTTTAGGGCACGTAAAGACTAAATATACAGTAATAAATTATTTGTAAATTTACCTCAACAATGTATATGAGTGCTTATAATAGGGCCATGAACATTTCGCGAAAAGAATTGCCCCAATCAGTTTCATAACCTAACGTGCACATCCACAGCTGTGCTTCATAGTAATGGCAGCGTGTCTGTGTGAAGTGATGGCTGTCATATGACTGAGCCAACCACAGCAAGGCTACTGTGACACAACGTGTATGATATTTGCGGGTAGAAGCTCAATACATGCGACAGTTTAAACATATAATCACTAACTATGAATCAGAACTGCAGGTGTGCTCATAAGTCATAAGGCACTGAAACGAACTGGGGCAATAATATTTTCGCGAAAGGTTCATGGACCTACTGACAATGTATAGGGTGTGGTAAAATGTTTCCCTTAACATTACTGGTAGTGTTCCCGTACATTTTAGGCAACTGTCAACTGTTAACTGGAGTTACCAGACTTTTAAATTATCAATGATGAACAGTTGCTCTATTTACATGCTGACGTGTATCAGGTGTTGTTCTATACTGTATACGTTTGAAAAACTTCCTAGTACTGTTTTGGAAGTTTTTTTTTTTTTTTTTTTTTTTTTTTTTTTTTTTTTTTTTTTTTTTCAGTGTGCCTATGATGCCTAACCCTAGCTGCGAAATCATACGACAGTGTGACGTTAACGACAACCACATTATTTCCAAGTCATGAAGTCATTTAAGAGTTCCGTCTGCCCGGCGAATAAGACGCAGAGATTTGGTAGAAAACACGTGTATTTAACTGTATTTATTTTGTGTTTACTTATATGTTGTGTGCGTGACCTCGCCCGGCACAAGGTCTTCATAGGTCTGGGGGGGGGGGAGGGGGTCGACCAGAGCCTGTTCTAAGGAGCTATCCCAGCACTCGCCTGGAGTTATTTCTGAAAAGCGGGGGGAAACCACGGATATCAGGATGTCCGAGGTGGGGGTTCGAACCTGGAACCTCCCGAACACGAGGCGAGTGCTTGGCCACTGTTCCACCTCACTCAGAAGTTTAACTCTGTTATTACTTAACTTCTCGATGGTCGGGATTGCTTTTCAGAACGCCTGTCTTCAGTAATTTAGAAAATAAACACTCCCCGTAGTATTTCATTTTTGTATCCAATACAGTGAGAGATTTTGGTTAGCGCTTAACATGGAGGTCTTTAGCGCTGGTGAGGGATGATATGAGGTGAGTATGGAGCTGTACCGGAATGAAGGGGCGGGGGAAACGGGAGATCCCCGAGAAAATCCGCCGACCAACGACATCGTCCGGCGCGATTCCCACATGCGAAAATCTGGGGACCGACCCCGCCGGGAATCAAACCCGGATCACCTTGGTGGGAGGCGAATTGTCTGACCACTCGGCCAGCGCGGCCCCTGTACCCAATAGAAAAAAAGTACTTTGATAAATTTGATTAAATAATTACGTAAGCATTATTCTGACCTAAACAGCACTTCTATACGTCAACTGGTTAGACAAATATCATGTCCTGGCGGAAATTTAATTTGATGCCTTTTCACCCCATTTGCAGGTAAAATTTATATTTATAAAAAAAACTTAAAATCAAATTCAAGACATTTGAATACTTATCCGAGTAAACTGAATATCTCGACGATAACCCTTTTGGTCAACGCTAAACCGACAATATATATAAAACACATTTAGTACTATCATAACACTGTGAAGTCAAATTTAGGGAACCCTGAATTTATTTATGAAAATTTACGAGATCGTCACCCTGAAGAAAAAACCAACTATATATCTAGGTGGGTTCAATAGGGATTAAATATTTATATAAAACTAATGCCACAACTCCTTATGAGTCGAATTTTGAAAAAAAAAAAAAAAAAAAAAAAAAAAAAAAAAAAAAAAAAAAAAAAAAAAAAAAAAAAAAAAAAAAAAAAAAAAAAAAAAAAAAAAAAAAAAAAAAAAAAAAAAAAAAAAAAAAAAAAAAAAAAAAAAAAAAAAAAAAAAAAAAAAAAAAAAAAAAAAAAAAAAAAAAA
>PNEQ01086314.1:0-10388 GCA_003012365.1 Medauroidea extradentata | reverse complement strand
GGTGTCCAATCACAAAAAATTAATCAAATCACTTTCTAATATTTAATTAAGCAGCAATCTTATCAAAAATTTACGTCAGTATCTGAAAGTATTTTTTAATACCGTACATAAATTACTAAACATTTGTTTTACCTCGTAGGGGTTTGATTTGGAAAATTACTGATCATGTCAATTTTTTGATATTAACGTAAACATTATCCTGAAAAAGAGACCTTCAATGTATTGTCTCGTTTCATACATATGAACAAATAATTGAAAACATATTTCTGATCTTTTCTCACCATAAAGGACTCAGTTTTGAAACATTTTCAATTCGCGTCATAGACAATCGTGTAAGTAAACAATTGAAGTGAAAATCATTACGATCAGTGGTTGCGTTTAATCTGATAAACTTTTCAAAAAACACGTTTCCTCACTTTCCCCGTATTTTTCTTCACGCCATAGACGTCGAATTTCAAAAAATTCTGAAATTACTTTTCTATGTATGTCTTGAAAAGTTGGCTAGATATTTAGGAATAATCGAAAACACATTGTCATTTCACCCCGTAAGTGTCGAATTTCGATAACCAGAAATTGTCTGATACGTATTTGTTTGGTGTTCCGTTGAGTTTATTGAAAACCACCGACTGGCTGACACATTCAACAAAGCGCAGCTAAACCACTAGACATAGGATCACGGGCGTACAGGCACACTAAGAATGTATTTTTCCGAATTCTAAAATTAAGGTTGTGAAAAGGTGGTAAATGTGTTTCCAATGAAGTCACGATAGCGCTTAAGCACATTTAGATATCGAGGTTAATTTGCTTCATAAAGAAGCTTACAGAAATCAATTCTTCGCTTTTTCGAAATTCGATAATGTAGGTGTTTAAAAGCCGTATAATATATTTTCAATCAATCCTCGCTGACATATTAAGGTGATTATTATTTCATAATGACGCTTATACATATCTGTAACAAACAGATTCAGAATTATTTGAAATTAAACTCTAAGAGTATTTAAAAGTTAAACGTGATTCAAATTAATTCTCCGTATCTCTTAAACTTGTTGAGATATCGAGATGATATTTTAACAGGAAAGTAGCACATGCAAATTCCTAAAAAGTTATTTCATTATATTTCGAAATTCAACTGTTTGGAGGTTGTAAAGTTGTAAATTGCTCCAGAAACCCCGAAAAGCAGGTATGATCACGGAGAAATAATTTAAAAGTGGCTACTTCTTTACATACTACTGATACGTATCTTTCGACATGGACTAGTATATCATAATATGTAAAATGAAGTGTCCTGACTCACTCACTCACTCACTCATTAACGCACAGCCCAAACCGTTGGACCTAGAACCATGAAATTTTGAAGGAAGCTTCCCCTTGCCCCGTAGGCAACTACTAAGAATGTATTTTCAGATATTCGAAAATTAAAGGGGTGAAGAGGAGTGAAATGTGTTTTCAAAGAATCCCTGATATCTCATTAACAGGGAAAGCTATCATAACTTTATTAACTTAAAAATATTGCCCAAACAAGTGCATATTTGTGAATTTTACGATTTTGCGAAATTCGAAAATTAAGGTGGCGATAAGCCGTAAAATGAGTTTTTCATTAATCCTTGATTTCTCCTAAACAATTTCAGATGGGGAGGTGATTTTTTCTTTAAATGATGCTTAAGTAAATATCTAAAAAGTATTTTTAGAATTTTTCGAAATTTGTTCTTGAAAGCTCTTAAAAATTATAACGTGTTATTAATTAATCCCACTTATCTCCTAAACCAGTGGAAATATTGAAATGGTTTTAGCTGTAAAGTAAATCTCACGTAAATATAAAAAAATTAATTTCAGAAATTTTTGAAAATTCGTTCTTGAAAGCTTTTTAAAAAATAAAATGTGTTTTTAAATAATCATCTGTGCCGCTTACACCCGTTGAGATATCGGGATGATTTTTTGGTAAGAATGAAGCTTATGTAAATATCTACAAATCAAATTCAGGATTTTATGAAATTCAAAAATTTAGGATGTGAAAAGCAGTAAAATGTTAGAGACTCCCGAAAAAAGAGAATGATCATGGAGAAATAATTCAACAGTTGTTTCTTTTTGCCAACCTACACATAAATAAAACATCTTTGGACTGTAGCCCGTGCATACGAAAGAATTATCACGGCCTGCCTTTAAGCATTCACTCAGGTATTGTACAAAGTTTGTGGTGTGGGAGGGGTGGGGTTACGGGTTCGTATCCCGAGCAAGACTTTGCGATGGGAATTACTATAACATCTTACGAGCATATTGCGCGCGCTCTTTACACTGAGCTTAGACAATTTATAGTTCACTGTTATTGAGTACGCTAGCTGTTAAATGCCTTCATCACATATTTTATCCAGAGTTACTGTTTACATTACATAATTTCACGCGGGCAAAGCCGCAGCCGGGCAGCTATTTTATAGAGAAATAAAGATGAATTAAAAACAAAGATGTTCTGCAATTAAAGTACCCTCAGCGTAGTGGACTGGATAAAGCTGTTTGTATTTATTGTTTTAAAGATATACAGAGAATATAGTAACACCGTCAATTAATACGTAATTCAAAGTTAGTTACTCTTTTCTATAGTACACGCGGGCGAAGCCGCAAAGTGGCAGCTAGTACACATATAATTTCTTAAGGACTCTAACGACCTATCTTGGCATAATTGTGTGGAGCACTGGTAGAAGGTTTTGGGTTGTAAGCTCGTGTAAGACAAGGCGACGGGAAACTGCTGTAGTATTATATACACACATATTAGTGGCAGCTGGCAGAATAGATCGTTTTCTATTTTAAGTGGTATTCCCTCGCTGCGTAGGCGCCCACTAAGGCATGCACACGGGTAAAATGTATTTTCCCGATATCCTCGATACCTTATAAACCTGGCGAGGTATCGTTATGTTTTTGAATGTCTTAAAATGTGTTTTTGCTGTGCCCTCAATATCTCATTAACACGGTAAGTTATAATTTTCCACCAAACATTCCACGCGTGCAATTACGGGACCGGGCAGCTAGTTACTTTCCATTTATTCAAAATCTTGAAGGTATATTGGTCTAGTGAAGAAATGACCCGTACATTTCCCTTAACTATAAGTCAACATCAATATTGTGGTTTTTTAAATCTATCCACTGTAAAAACGGACTGGGTACAAAAGCATGATAATTCGCAGCTGTTGTAATGTGTGCTGAAGTATTTAATGAATATTCTAACAATACTACAGCAAATAACTTGTATTTTTAATGTGTTTGAGTAAGGTAAACAATTTATCTCATATTTCCATTTTTTTAAAATTAAAAATACGTTTTCATAAATGATGAAGCGTAATTAATTGTATTAAGTACATCGTGGTACACGGTGTCACTATAAACAGTCTTCTTCTTGTATGAAAAGTTATTATTTATTTTTAGAAATTTGTAAAAATAGTATGATTTGGAATTTTATATGTTAAGTTTTGAACGAAAATGTTTACGAAGGTAATGTGTACAAGTCGCAGTATTCGCCATGAGAGAAGTTTGAATGGCAGAAGAGCACAACTGCGGTAGCCTGCAATTTTCTTCGCACGTTTATGTCAGTCTACTATACTCTTTAAGAGAAGTTCTCAAAGTAGGAACAGAGCCAGTTGAACACGTAAGTGGTGAGCTCGGGCGATCGCGTCCAATTGTACGAGGATAATATCTGCAGAAGTGTGTTGTTAATCCATGTGTCAGAAGCCAAACAACTGCAGAACTACAGACGCTAGGACGTATTTTTCTTCTTTGTCTTTCGGAGATACATGCAATTTTTAGTAATTTCATTTTTTTTTTCCTTTCTATTGATATACGATAGGACTAAAGTAAAATTTGGCGTCAGCAGATAATAAATTTTACCTTTCACGGAAAGAAGCTATGTACATTTAGGGACATATGCGTGTAGCGAGAACATAGATATTACAGAAATCATCTTGCTAGAGGCTGATGTTGAACAGTATTACTTCCAGCAGGAGTGAGGAGACTGCAACACGCAGTAGGATATTACTGAATGTAAGAGGCAAGAAAGTGCAAGATAAAGGCAGAGTGTGAGATGCCATCATCAAAGAGGCCGCGGGCCGGACCTCCTGCAGGGCGGTTTCGTAAAGCAATTAGCTAGAGGAATGAGAAGAGAATGTGGAAGACACGGCCCCGTGGCTGCGGCGCACAGTTGGGGTCGGCTGACCACGCACCTTCTTACCTTCGACATCCTTCAATCCTTCTGCAGCCTTTGTGTCGCTCCCTTCCTGCCAGGGTAGGGGTGGCTCAACCCTTGAGTCTCATTACTTACCCTTGCTCACCCTCGCCAAGCCGGTAATTACGTTCTCACGACCTACACTGCATACACCCTCCCTCACCGCCCAGACAACTTCTCGCCTGCCTACCACGTCAACGTCCGTTACTGGTTGGCCAAACTGATCAACTGTATTAAACTGTGTGTGTAAGATACAAGCACTATTTACTCTACATACTGTAAGCAGGGGTGACTTCTGGCCATTACAAAAATTATTTTTCACAAATATGGTAGCCCTGAATAAAGAAATTTATTTGCGGCAAATTCCGAATAATAAATATCCACATGGCATTTACTTACACATGATAGATATAGAAATTAACAATAGTACAAAATTTTTCCAAAGCCACCCTTTGTGTCTAAATTCAACCCAGATTTCGGTAGCATTATTAATCTTAAGTGATGTTTATTTTTTATTTAACAACATAATTCGTGTATTATATAAATTGAAGTAGGTGAAATATATTAAAATAAAACAAATATCCGTACTATTTGTCACACATGTATAAAATAAGAGATAAACATAATAATAAAATGTCATATTCAAAACACACACGTACTTTTTCATTTAAAATGTTTACATTAAATGAAAAAGGGACGGCACTTTCTTAATAATATACAATAATAATGCCAAGGTGCTTATCGTACACTCAAACTTCTGTATCTTTTAAAATATTACACATCCATTTCAAACATGCTTTTGAGGATCATATAAATGTCTAAACCAAGTTTTTTCTTACTTCTCTATCTGGGAAAACGCCAGAATGAGTCGCAAAACATAAAGGTAGACGCTTTAGTCTGACAGTACGCCATGCTTCAACAACTGAAATTACATTGTCGCCGCTTGAGGTCCCGCAGAAAAAAAGTATATAAACACCCAGTTTGCTAATTTTGTGTACCAATCATGAAGACGAAGTTATTCTTGAAACCAACACCAGTGCTGTCCATATCGCTTGTCTTGTTATAGCCTGCAGCGGGTATGAAACATCACGCGAGGACTTTGTCAAAGTCCGCCGCCGGCCTGGTTTCATGACACAACGTCTATGAAGGCCCTGTCACACTGCCAAATGTTTGTCTCCAATTATATTAAACAATAAAGTTGGAAGACGAATATTTCGCACCTCATGTCACCTCGCACCAGCGCTGAAGACTTCCATGTTAAGACCATGATCTTTAGTTTTTGCAATAATTATTTTTGAAGCTTAGACAAGAGCAGATATCAAAGATGTGTCCGGCAGTTTTGTTTGAATTAGTTTTTGCCGTGAGATATATATATAGTTTTCAAAACGAGATATTATACGGTTTTGTCTAAAAAGTCAATTAACCACAATTTCGTTAATTACATAATTAGCTGAAACCATTGTATTTACTGCCTTGATCAGGTCAGCCAACATGCAGAATACGATTTTAAACAAAACTGCCTGACAGAGTTTTATATCTGCTCTTGTTTAGGCGTAAAAAATTAATATCGCTGAGAACGTAGAAACTAGAGGGCACGGCCTTGAGCGATGATCAAAATCTCTCACTCACTCACGAATATTTGACGAAATATGGACATCGAACTTTTCTGTCGAATAAAGTGGGTTGGTTAGTATCAAATGTGTTTGAAAACATGTTACACTGTCAAATTTCGTTGAGGCGTAGTTTACCTAACGTAAACACATATGCTTATGTTTCAGAACACATGCGAAATTATGGTACAAGTTAATATTTTTAAGCAATCAGTACGTAAATTATGCAAAATTAAATTATTAGCACGAAAACTTAAAAAAAAAAATAACAATATTATCTTTTTCTGGAATATTGGAATATTTTGAATAATTATGCTGGTAGATATTACAGGTTATTGGGTTTTGGCAACTAATAGTACCTCAACAATTTTATGTAATGCATAATTTGCTCTGTAAATTCATTAAAATTAATAATGAATCTAACTTTTTGAATACAGACTCAGTACATTTCAAATATTAGTACCATATTTTTGAAACAAGCAGAACTATTTAGTCGATCAATTTAAGTTACATTGAATTTCTTTATCCTTGCCATAAAAGTACAGTGACATTGTTGTCCCAACTCAGCACGGTGCAGGGATGAAGATTATGATATTTCTGTTTACAAAGGGCGTTATTCTGAATGGCTTGACCACCCAACAGCCAAGAGATTTTATAACCCGTTCAGTTCGTAAATATGCGATGGAAACAAAAGCCATCAAACTTCCTTCATCAAAAACAGCCGCAATAGTGATGTTTTTGTGACGTCTCTTCCATCGACCTTTATTTGACCAACTTTATTTGAAGCGATTAAAAGGAAAGCGACATGTATGATTGGGTGATATACGTCTGACACAACGCAGCTGCCTGCAGACCAATTATAGGCATAAAATATTACAATAGCGGGATTCTTATTGGCTTTAAGCCATTTACACTATTTTTTTCTTTCTTATGACATACGATAGGACTAAAGTAAAAAGTGGCGTTTACAAATAATAGTTTCTTTTTTTTACCTTTCCTGGAAAGAAACTATATTTCCAGAACAGCTATTTACGGACTTATGCGTACACGCGCAGATATTTGATTTTTACAGAAATCTCTTGCTAGAAGTTCCTCTTAAAACTCAACGGCCCCATCACATCGTTAAATTGCATCCTTACTTGGTGTGTAGACGATGAAACAGCGTTGCCGCATTCCGATACTCGCTGATTTCACTGGTCAGCGGGTTCAGTAGCGTCAGTTATTGTTCCGATATTGTTGGCGAGCAGTGATGGTCACTGAGAATTGTTCGCGGCTGACTCCTCGTGCGAGGCTACGCGACTACTGAACAAACATCGGATCGAGATTCAAATCGTATGTCCTCTATAAACTGTTATAAACATTCAAATAATTATGATGATGCATATTAATGTATTTAATATTCATAAAATATTCCTAAAAACATTTTTATAAGGTAGCCTTTGAAAAAATACGTTCAAATTAAATTGATGTTTTCCTTACTGACGTATTAGCAGATAATTCTGTGAAATATAAGCTTTCGAATAGGTTAGGAAACTGTGCTTGCTAATTCTATTCGTATTCACGAACGAGTTTCTGTTATTTAACTGTTCATAGCTGCCAATCGTTCCGATACTCTCCGACCACTGACGATGACGAAGTAATGACTGATTACTGATGTGGTGCGTTTCTTGCTGACGAACACTGACAGACTATCATTGAAATTGTTAATTTTTGTATAATTAATTAAGGCTGTGACAATGCCTCTTTGTAGAAACATTAAGATTTACGATTAGGTGCGTATTACTAGACAGCATTGGTACTAGGAGAAGTTATTTAGTCTTTATTGCATGGTGACAGATAATTATTAGGTAGCGTACACTTTAAGTAAACTTAAATATCACATTTCTACCTACGCTGTAGTATTTCGTAAGCAATGTGTTCAGTGAAAGGTAAGATGATTAGAAAAGTCCATATCATAATATTTTCAAAGAAACGTGGCCAAATTTTGAATTAGGAAAAATATTAAGAAAGATTCAGCATGATAAGTGACACGGGATCTTAAAGTCCGACAGTAAACCGGTACAATGGATAGCTTGCACGCTGGCTGGTTCACTGCTTGGCACTTAGTGGCCTTGATGTGTATCTTATTACACCGCACAGCCAGATAGTCACGGCTCGCAACAATACGTTCATCGAGGTGGCCTCCGAGGATGTGGTAAATAAAGCACTGAATTCTTCAAATAAAATCTACACTTCTTAAAAGTCAATGTAGAAAAACTACAATACAGCAAGCCTTGATAATTATGCTTGTCAACTTAATGATCAGACATTTACCCAGAATAATGCACTTGTTAATAGTGTTGCAATTAAATGTACGATATGTCGGCGTCAGAGTTTGCTCTACTAGAGAAAAATTCTAGCTAAAAAAGATGGCAAAAAATGTCGTCTGTGTGATTTTATAAAATTGGAGTGAGTGAGAGAAAGATTTTGGTCAGCGCTTAACAGCGAGGTCTTTAGCACTGGTGAGGGGTGACATGGTGTGAGCATGGAGCGGTGCCGAAATGAATTGACGGGGAAACGGGAGATCCCCGAGAAAACCCGCCGACCAGCGGCATCGTCCGGCACGATTCCCCCTTGCGAAAATCCGGGGACCAACCCCGCCGGGAATCGAACCCGGATCGCCTTGGTGGGAGGCGAGAGGTCTGACCACTTTTTTTTTTTTTTTTTTTTTTTTTTTTTTTTTTTTTTTTTTTTTTTTAATAAAAAATGTTTGGCACAATGGCAAGGCTGACGCCTCGCCACTGCACCAAACATTCCCCCCCTTTAAGTTAATCATGCATTTCCCCAGTAGCTGTGTATATTGTAGTTGTCAGTTTGTAATGGTAAGGTGTCTTTGGGCACACAGACGAACACAAACACCCAGTCCTGAACCCGAGGAGGTGGTTGTAAATGCCACCTCCCCGGCCGGGAATCGAACCCGGGACCACTCGGCTACCGCGGCCGCTCTTATAAAATTGGCTTCAAGAAACCTACAATTCAGAACTGACGCTTTTATCGCTGAATTATATGCATGTACGTAATTCAACGCTAAAAGCATTAATCTATAACTGTAGGTTTATTGAAGCCAATTTTCGAAAACTAAACAATAGCAATCCTAGACAATAGTTTTAGCCAACGTTTTAAACAAAATAGTTTGCAGTATTACGAACACTTGAGGCACAATCTCTGACGCCGGAACCTCGTGCATTTAACTGCGGCGAAAGAGATCACGCGTAACGAATAAGTAGTTCTGGATAAATACTTACTCACAAAGTTGGCAAATATTGTCATTGAGTATTTTATCCATATTGGCTTCGAAATAAGCGTAGGAATCAATTGATATTTTCAGCGATTATTTATCTACCACGCTCTCTTAAGTATCTGTGAGTAATGAAGGCCGGAGTCATAAAGGCAGGTTATTTGAATACTATGCACGCTTAAAATTTATCCCATTAGAGGAAAATCCAGTCTTAAGTGACGTCTACAAAACTGAAATAAGTTCGTACTCAAATAAAATAATTAATTTTACACTCGAACGGCCTTAAGGGGCCTCCCTAGACAGGCTGTGTATGTGTGTGAGGCAGGTGCAGTAGGGTTGTCACTGACCGACATAAGTAATGCATTATCGCCTCTCCGCGCAAGCTACTCTGATGTCTAAGGGACTTTAAGCGGTGACCACATTATTTTATTTGTTGGCTGCATAGTTCAAAGTCTAACGCTTGTTTCTATAGTTGTGTTTTTTCGAATCCGGTTGTAATTTTTCGTATACGGCAGTCTGGAGAACCCTTTTAGCGGAACCCGAAAATTATGTTTCTAATTTACGTACCGAATATTTAAAACTATGGCGACATAGTTATAAGTCTTAACGTTGATATTCAAATATATTTTTCGTTAAATAGTTTCGTAAGAAAAAGAATAACTGCAAATCGCTGCAACGCGTTGGAAACGCTGGTAAGGAGCCTCTTAAGAGCCCTGTACAGCTGGTGCATTAGCATTGTTACAACATAAAGAAGTTCGTAGGCTTTCACGGCCGTTGTCTACAGGGTCTAGGCTTCTGGGTTGTAGCCGCGTCAATGTCGCATTTCTTCCCGACGTTTCGGACAGCATTGCAGCTTCCATCTTCAAGGGTGAATTTTCTAGTCGCAGTAACTATTTCCTTCTGAGCCTCTGCCGCCGCCGCCGCCGCTTATCATCACTGGGAACAAGCCCAGCTGCAGACCTGCCCCCTCAGCGCGGAGGTAACATTGCCGTCACCCAAGCCCTACGCTGTCTCAGGGATGTTAGGCCTCCCTTTACTCCCTCTTGTCAGGTAGCCTTTGCAGCCGAATGCCTTCCGGTCCGGAACTACTAAGCTGAAGCCTTTCGCCCCACACTTTCCGACACCGAACTGGTCAGGTATTGGCGTTTTTTTGGCGGCGGATAATCCTAGACACTCCCCGCTGCAGGTCGATCCGACAGCATGACTCGGCATACTTGCCTTACCGGACCCCAACGAGTACCTCTGTGTCAGCTAGGACAAGTGAAGCCCCAGAGGGGTGTGTCGCTCGTAACCA
>PNEQ01086313.1:0-20473 GCA_003012365.1 Medauroidea extradentata | reverse complement strand
TTTTTTTTTTTTTTTTTTTTTTTTTTTTTTTTTTTTTTTTTTTTTTTTTTTTTTTTTTTTTTTTTTTTTTTTTTTTTTTTTTTTTTTTTTTTTTTTTTTTTTTTTTTTTTTTTTTTTTTTTTTTTTTTTTTTTTTTTTTTTTTTTTTTTTTTTTTTTTTTTTTTTTTTTTTTTTTTTTTTTTTTTTTTTTTTTTTGTTTCTTTTAATTGCTTCCTTTTTTTCATTACAGATTATGATGCGCTTTTCCATAAGTTGTTGGTGGTACCATAATTTTAAGAGAATTTTTTTGCGCTGTTCAACCACATTCTTAATAGAACATATTTATGCTACTGCGCATTGGTACTTGGAGAGTGTCTTTATATAAATATTTAGCAATAACTATAACAAAATAGTGAAGACATGACATATGTGCTTTTAATAATGTTTAATTCTACTGTATAATTTTTATAACTTATGCAGGCTTGTAAAAACATGCTCTTTGTATTTAACTCAGTTTTATTTTATCACTGATTCTCATGATTTATTCCTAAAGCTGGGAAGAGGATAAATGTGTACAGAATCATGTCTAGTAAACACTTACCACAAAATGCTTTGGAAGGTAAGAAAAGCACATGGAAAGAGCAAGAAGAGGGTTTAAAAAATGAAGAGACCATTGCAGAATCTGGGAGGATATTTATCAGAAACTTATCATATACTGTTACCGAAGATGATCTGACACAGCTCTTCAGCAAATTTGGTAGGCTTATGTTTATTGTATGTACAAATATAAAGTGGTAAACAAATTTTGTAATAAAAATAAACAGTAGTATTTTTTTATTCCAGTAATGAAATATATTATAAATTTTAAACTGCTGTGATTGTATGTTAAAAAAATGTACACCAAGATTATATTTACAGGAAACAGACTTAGCAATATTAAAACTGGGTTTCTTTGCTTCAGTATTTAACTACCGTTCATTGTCAAACCAATTATTTTTGTTTACATTTATTAACTTTCTGTTACAAAAATGTTAGTAGACAGTGTGTTGTTTCTTGTAGCTGATTTTGGTTTGATGGTGAGAATGTGCTTAATCTACCATATCTAACCAACTTGTCTGTTCAGTCTCGGGATGGGCAGTGACATTTATGGGCTGAAGGTTTTCTCGCAAGGGAGTAATACTTCGTTCTTTGTCTATGATGATTTCTATGGTTTGTTTCTGAAAGGTGTATCATTGTGTAACAGACAAACCAGCATTGTGTGCGCATGCATGCATGTGTGTGTGTCGTTATTAGATTTACATACAAATATTACTTTTTGTTAGTTAAATGCAGTAAGATGCTGCTGTTAAGTCCACTCACAGTTTCTGGGTAATGGTTTTAATGTGGATGGAGGGGGGACATTTTTTAATATATGTTATTGGAAATTTTAAATCGGACTCCTAAATATTAAAATAAACAGTTTTTCTCATGAAATCTTCATCCTTGGCACAAAAATAACTAATTTTTAATGAATTTTAAATTGATATTAAGAGGCAGGCTACTTCTAAAAAATCAGATACTTATAAGATATGTTTGACATCCTCATAGTTTGGGGAAAATCTAAGTATCTTTATCAAATTAATTATTTATTTGACAAAGCAAAGAGTACTACGTTTATTTGACACAAAATTTAATATAAACATCGCCAGCATCTTTAGTTGAAATCAACACAATGCCTGCTTTCACAGGCTATTTACCAGGATATTGTTTTTTATGCTAATAATTTATTTAAATAGCCACAGAATCTGGATGAAATGATACCCTAGCTAAATATTGTATGTGGAGGGTACCCAAGGGCCTGAGTATCGCACTCCGGATGCTGACTCACTGCTGGGTGGCCGTAGGCATCCGCTTGCTCCGAGGATGACATGGACTGAGGACATACAATAGAGAAGTGCTGGAATGAGAGGGGCGGGAGAAATGGGAGATCCCAGAAAAAACCTGCCTACCAGCAGCATTGTCCGGCAAGATTCTCATATGCGAAAATCAGAGGACTGAACCCGCTGGGAACTGAACCTAAATCGCCTTGGTGGGAGGTCTGTGCACTAGCCACTGTGGCGACCATGGCCTATTGGAAGAGTGCTATGACAACCTCTGTATACTAAAGAAATGTGGCTGATTCTTTCACTGGTAATCCAAGGTCCTGGAAAACAAGCACACTGAACTGCCAAGACACCTGTTTAGTTATCCAGTTAATGGTCTTGCAAGTTCTGATCCATCCTTTAGTTTTGCAGAGAAAAATATGTCAAATTATAAAGGCATGAACAAAATATTTAATTTGCAGAGTAAATGTACATAATGTATGTAAATATTTCTGGCCAGTCACTTACACCATGCATTTGTTGTAAGAAGACAGCTGTCAGACGAAACAATCATTTACGATGTCGCTGCATGAAAAGTGAGTATTTAGCTGTTGGTTGCACTATCTGGAGAGTGAACAATCTGTGGCAATGCCAGTGACAGTGTAGTGTGTGATTCCGTGAAACTGATGATCTCACACGAGGTTTCACTGCACGTCCTTAAGGTTATTACTCTGAAATGTGGTGTAAACACAGTGAGATGCTATAGTTGTCACATTTAATTACAGTGGTCTCAGCAGGGAAATAATGCATCAGAGTAAGACCAAAGCTTGGAAGTGAACTTCAGAGAGTCTAGGTTGTTGCAATAAACACCATCCTGTATGTAGACTACTCACAGCCCAAGACTGGTGGCATTTTGTAAATTGTCAGGAGGGTTAGCCATTTTCTACTCTTATTAATGTGTGGAATGCAATTGAAAACCCATTGAACACACTCTCTCCTACCAAGTAGTTCTACATAATTACTTTTTACTGATTTAAATTAAACACATAACTAAATTAATTTACTGAGGTCCTTATTAATTGTTCTAAAACAGTGTAGGGAGAATCCTAACTAATTTGAAGGGAGATCGTCTAACCTTGGATCAACTTAGCTGGGACCAGCATGTACCGTATTTATAAACCACAGCTAGTATCTGGCTTCGAAGTTAGTTGCGGTATCATCCTTGAACGTTGTTACTAGATTTACTGCACGTGCACACTCCTGTGCTTTGTACAGAAACAAGCACGTGGTAACTAGGTTGGTCAAAGTTTCAATAGTGTTACGCTGAAATTTTGCTGTATATATCTTTTTCAAGAAAACTCTTTATAACATTTTTGAAAAATTAATTTAATACTATGACATCAGAACGAATCAAATATTTACTTGTGTCTTTCTTAGTTTATAATGCCTCTTGTCAAGTGGTGGTAATATTACATATTTCTAATTTTTATTGAGTTTCAAGAGTTTCTATTATTGATGAAAGCCTTATTATAGATTATTAGATGGTTAACATTGTTTATGGTGCTGACAAAAATTACACTTTTATGGACTTTACTCCAGTACACAGCCACCACACACAAAAAAGTATACGTAAATCTGCAAGAAGTCAATGCTCACTAGCAGCACATACCAGATGTTCATGCTACATATTTTGCTAGATAATTCATTGTAAAAATGGGGTAAAATTATATGGTGCAATTTTTTGGTAAATGCAAATCTTAAGGGAGAAAGTTGTGGTTGAAAATTGATATTAACAACCAACATTTGTTAAAATAACCTAAAGTAAATAAAAAATAATAATATTGTATTGACATTCTATGGGTTTTTGATAATACTGTAATAAGATCTGCGTCAGTCGAAAAGTGGTTTCATATTCCTTTTACTTTCATTAAATAATGGGATAGTTCAAACATCCTGTGCATCGCGTGTTGCCTACCTGTAAGGCTTCGCTTTTTCTACGGCATCTTTCAATTATGGGTTTAGCGACAAGGCAACTTTTTTTTTCATTGGGGCCTCCTACCGCAAACTGTGTAATTTAATAGCCAAAAATTGCAATGATATAAAATTCTTTGCCAGAAACGATACTTGACGAACCCCATTATCTACTGAAGTTGAAAAGAATTCAAAACCATTGTATCGCAGATTGCATATTTCATTAAACTGCACATATAAATTCATTTTGTATTTCTGAGTACTTTTAGTCATTTAACAGGTATTTTTTAATGTCAGTTTTCAGTCGCAAATTTCTTCCTTAAGATTTGTTCCAGACAGCTGTTGTATAACTTTACCCGTTTTTTTTTTTTTTTTGCAATGAATCACCTCACAAAGTTTGTAACATACTTTCACGAACATCCAGTATGTATAAGTATATAAGCATGTATACTGTGAGTATACAAGTGTGTATAAGTATATGTCACAAAGAAATAAGATTTTTAAATTTTGATTTTCATGACATCACATTGGCTTCACCTTTAGGCTGAATTTCAGTCATTACTTCAGCTCTTGCTTGAATACTGTAGAAGTTTTCTTTTAATTCCCATGTCACAATGGTAATGGCTGCAGGCAAGCTAGGAACATCTGGGCAAGTATTTCGTAGCATTGCATAGCAACTTCTGTACCTGTTGATATTCAGTGCTAACAGTCCTGATGAGAAATTGGCCTCAGCCTTTGTGATACTGGAGCCAGCTATTTACACCTCATCTACATTTAAGTTTGAGACCTCTGATTCATTTTAGCCAGACTTTGAAACCTAATTCACATGAGGATAGTGCTGCAGGGAGCTTATTTTGACTCTCAGTTAGAAACAATGGTTAAAAATTAATGGTGTAGTTGAAAGTAATTATGTATTCCTTAAGTAATTATGCGACTTGTTTGTATTTCTTTTCACAACAAAATTTACTTTTTCTGAACATACTGGTATTATTGCTGTGTATTAATATTCAAATAGTTCGTAAGCAGCTTTTTTGGACATTTGGGTTGTCATTTATATAGGTCCTGTCACAGAGGTAATAATGCCAATTGATCGGATGTCGAGGAAATGCAAGGGATATGCATTATTAACTTTCATGGTGCCAGAAAATGCTGTTACTGCCTATACACAGCTTGATGGTTCTGTGTTCCAAGGACGGATGATGCATCTCCTTCCAGGCAAAGCGAAACAGCCTTTAGAGGAACTCTTGGCAAAAGGTAATATTTTTGTTGTAATTTTTTTTTCTTATTTGTGCGTTCATTAAATTATTAGATAGTTTCCACATTTGAATTTTAATTGTTCCTACATTTGTGCTGACTGGTAGTGTTGTTTTCTTGTAGTTTAGTTTGACCAAATCAGTTTCTTTTACTGTATAATTGTGATTGTTTGCATAAGTGTAGTGCTTGCAGCTTGCTGCTAACTTGTAACATCACAGTGCTGTATTACACACCTTTTTCCTGTAGCAGCCAGTGATAAACATGTTTGTTTTAACATTAATGTGTTACATTTTTAGAATATTGTAATACGTTAATATTTTAACATCTAGTTAAACTTGGTAAAAAGATAAACAAAACTAGTTTTTTTTTCTCAATTAATTGACTGCTTTGTGAAAAATTACTATATTCTTACATCATTAATTTAATACTTTTCACTTTGGTCATGTATTCTTACAGCTCATTAAATTCATCTGACAATATAACACTACTTCCAACTTCATGATTTAGACATTGCAGGTAACACAACAGACAATTTACACTTTCTATCCCAAATACTAGCTGAGAGGTTAAGACACTTGAAGAAACGTTTATGTTAGTTTCAGGACGTTTGAAAAGAATAACATGAAATTCCAGTTCAAGTGGTTATTACCATTGCTCGAGTTACAAATAATTCTTGCACTCCTGCCATGTATTTTCAACATAGGGTAATTATGACCTGAGAAGAGGTCGTTATGCTCTGGAAAAATTTCATACAACAATTGCTTGCAGCTGCAAATTTACAAAGGCAGGGACTGTCTCGTATCTGACACTGTTTCGTATATCTGACACTGTTATGATATCCTGCACTGGCAGAAAAGACTCTACATAGACGAATTTAAATATTGAAGTGAAGTCCATAGAGGTTGAAAATAAGGGGAGACTAAAGTGGTATGCTCTACTTTTTCATTCTTGAATTCACACTGAGACTTGCCTGAACAACAGGTGGGCTTAAATTGGGGAACCAGGGATACCCTCAAATTTTTCCTCAGGCCGGCAACCTTGCCACCACGCCTCGTCCAGTCAGGACATTTTGTGTCCCAATGATGGACATCAAAACAAACCCAAGAAATGTACTTCCCCATATGCGGAAACGGAAATTAAGATTTGCAATTTACGGTGGTACTCCTACAATCTAGAACAGTCAAAAGCTCTTTAAGTGGAATCTCTAACTACAAAATTCAATAAACCGTGCAAAGTCCCAATATTACCGAACTTTAATAATCCTTATTTTAAATAACTCGTAATGCATTTTGGAAGATAAATGTAAACACAATTAGTATGGAAAATAAATTAAATAGTAAAATAATCACATTTTTACATAAACGATGCAATGAACACTTTTCGTAACCTGTGACATGCCCATATGGTTGCCACCACAATTAATTATATTTAACAACCATAAGTGTTACATAGCTGCCATGCATCCCATATTTACTCTTAACTATGTCTTGCGGCCACTCTATCTTCTCGCCATTATGTCAGATTTTATGAGAAAAAACAAGAATTTGTATATATTGTGTCTTTAGACATGAGCAGGTGCAGGGCAAGTGTTTGGGTCTTCTCGCCCTTCTCCACGCTCAAGCCACCCCCCTAACTGCAGGACAGAAGGGATGGAGAGCCAGCCAATAGTTTGTAAGATGTAATTGTAAAATAGTTATTTATTAATTAAAAGATAAGGAATGTGAATGAGGGAGAAATCATTTTGTGTAATTGTTTGTATATAGCAGAGAGCAATGATGTATTTATTTAATAAATACGGCTCTAGCAAGGAGTTGTTGTCTTCGAGGGGCGGGGCAATCAGTAGGAAGCTGACTCTTGCTTGGCCCAATCAAACTCAAGCTTGCGAAGTGAGTGGCTGGGATTTTGGCACCAAACAGAAGTCAAGTGAGGCAGCAGTAACGGTTTGAGCATAGACATCTTTGAGCCGCTAGAGACGTCGGTGAGCCGGGAAAACGGGACTGCAGACATCGTTGAGCCACGGGAGACGTCGGTGAGCCACGAAGACGGCAGAGCAGTGTGCCACTGTCAGGCGTCGAGTTAGGAGTTGGGATGCTAGAGAAGCACAATCCTGGTTAGGCAAATGTTAGAGGAAGACTGAATCCAGATGTATGCAGTATTGTTTTGTTCTATTCAGTGTTTTCAGCGTACTGTGTGTGCAATAATGTACCTAATATAAGTATAGAATATAGTGTAGTTGTAAGTTTGTCTTGTGTTTATATGTAAGTTTTTGTTAACTGCTGTACATGTAGGAAGGCAGACATAACAGCGCAGGACGCCGCCAGCCGCTGGTAAGGGGCTGACCATTATTTGTCAGTAGTGTCAGGGGTCTTTTGACTAAAACAGCTTGCAGAGTGCACCCCAGGGGGTAAGCTGTTTTTCAGCTCGGACCCTGACAGTAGGAATAGGGGGTGAGTAAGTAACAAGTTATTGCCGTCTTGGGTTCCACCACGTGTTAGCCAGACTGCCCCGCTGTTATTGGACAATAGGAAGTCACTTAATGACGGTCACAAGCGCAGGAAGCTTTGCTTGCACATATTTGACAACACAAACAGTTCCTCCCCCACCCACTAAAATTGCGTCAGACAGCCCCGAACTGAGCTAACATTTTGGCGCCAAACAGAAGTCAAGTGAGGCAGCAGTAACGGTTCGAGCACAGATGTCGTCGAGCCATGGGAGACATTGGCGAGCCATGAAGACAGTAGGGCAAGGTGCCTGTCAAGTGTTGAGCTAGATGTCAGGACGCTAGAGAACCGCGAAGGACAACGGGCCGGAGTGCCATCGTCGTTGAAATGCAGTTGTATTAAGATTTTGTTGAGCTGTGGAGCACAGTGAGCCGAAGGATCATCGTCGTTGTTTTGGGTGTCAGAACGCCATTCAGTAAAGTATAGTCGAGTTACAAAACACGGCAGACCAGGACGCCTGCAAGTATTTTTTGAAGAGATATTGTAAGACGCTGCAGTTAGTATATCAGGTAGTCGTCGGGTCTCCGCTCACGCGACCTTCAAAGTCGTAAAAGTTCTTAAGTGTCAAACAGACAATTCTAACATATTATCGATCCGTCACAAGAGGATAACAATAACATGCTACCCAGGGAAAGGACTTACCGGCTTTCTCTTTACAGTACCCGAGTATCCAGAACTTTAACTAATTGATCAATCAACCAATCAACCATTCTTTATAAATAAAGTGCCCGTCGCAAACCATATAAAAACAAGTTAGAAGTCATATGATTTTGGGAGCTATTTCGTCAGATGAAGTTCGTACTCACACACAAGTCCTGTGTAACACACTGGTAGTTCTGTGATACTAAATTTTGTCGTGAAATGTATTTTTTCATTTTTACTATGCACTTTGTAGGAGAGAAAAGTTAATTTCTGAATAGCTATAGTAACCATTGTCATGATTGCACAACACCAGTGGTTGAGGAATGTGTCTATAGTTAGAGGATCTAGTATCAAATTTGGAAAATAATTAAAATAAATTGTACACATTTTGTATTAAAATTAGTAGTAATTTCGCAAATGTCGTAATACACATAAATAATTGTGATGGGAAACAGTCTATATTTTCAACTTATTTCCACTTTCACTAGATGATAAGTGGGTCATATGACTTTCCTGACCCAGACCCTCTGGTTCCACCACTCATGCTCTGCATATATCATCAGAGATGGGGGAAAAACTGCTTGAGTTTCTTTTCCTTCCAATGCTAGTTTTCTTTACCTGAAAGTATAATTACATTTGGTCCAGTATTAGCATAATTAGGCATACATAACACTGGAGAAAATTTTGAAACAGTGTGTATTAACTTCATCAGTGTCAGGTTTTATTTTACAGTGTCTGTAAAATAGTCAAGGTTTTTAAATGCACTAAACAATAAATATGTGTTTTTAGGCAATAAAAATAGTCATCTCAATTTTTTTTTTCTGTCTGATTTTCAGCCCGAGATATCTCAAGCAAATATCTTAAGTATTTGAGCTATCACATGGACGATTACATGTAAACATGAAAAGGCTGTACAGTTATTATATGCTTATTTTGCAAAAGAAAATTACTTAAGTTATACTATACATTAGGATGTATGTAATTTATTTTGTGTACTTTAACATATGTGTTAATTCTGCTCATACTTATTCTGCTCTTCCTTTTCAGAAGACTTGACCTATAAACAGAAGCAAGTTTTGAAGAAAAAGGCGGAAGCCAATTCATCTCACAATTGGAACACACTATTTTTAGGGCAAAATGCTGTAGCTGACATCATTGCAGACACATATAACACAACAAAAGAAAAGGTAATGTGTGTTTTCCGACTAGATAAATTGACTTTGCGTAGTCTGATCCAAGCATTTGCTGTTAAAAGAAGTCCTTGACTTGGGGAAATCATCAAATAAGCAATTGGCATGTGTTGTTTCAAATTATTGAATTTATATATAAAAAATACTTATTTGTATCAATTGTGTGTTCACTTCCTAAGGGAATGTTAGAAAAATACTAAGCTAATTCTCTAGCAAGATACATTGGCTACAACTTACTGTCATAATATGATGATGTCACCACTTTCAATTAGATGTAATCAGAACACAAGTCAGATTAGACCCCGGAAGCACATATTTACTAAGGTTGATTCTTGCTTGCTCACTGCCTGCCTTATCATCTCTAAATACAGTGCCCTCAACTGGCATCAGTCTTCCCTCAAGGATTCCTCTTTTTTTTTGTACCCAGTTTGATTTAGAGATCCTCTTTTGGTGTAGGTTTAGTCTCACTATTGTAAATGTTAGCTGTGCTGTCAAGAATAGTATTTTTAGTGACTATTTTGTACTTATTAAGCTCTTTAATGCTGCTGCTTTTATGCACAAATAAATTACTATAGGCTGTTCATTATAAATTGTCCACTTTTAAAGACCATCCTGTCTGTAATAAGAATCAAAATATATTTGATTACTGCCATAGAAACTGATTTTTTGTAGAATGAACGTAGATCGCCTTGGTGGAGGACCAATATTCTGATCATTCGGCCATCGTGGCCCCAATGTATTACACGTATTACATAAAATTTTTAAAAATACTGATGTGATGTTATTCCACTATACTCAGGCACAATTTGGGCACCTTATTAATTAAAAATGTCAATCAACACCTTACATCATCAACTTCAAAGATTATTAAATAATGGCAAACAATTATGTATAAATTTACAAATCAGTACGTTGTATGACAGCACACCACACATCTTGGTTCTTCAGCTGCCATGTTGTGGGTGCCCCACTCTGTTACGTTCTGTTCTCTATATGTACAGATACCCTCCCCACCTTTTTTCTTTCACCCATTTATTGCTGAAAGAACACCAAACTGTAAATCAACTTGGATGTGTAAGATATCAATATTCTTACCTTGCCGTCTGATATTTGAGTGTTCTGGATCTGCTAAATGTACAACTAAACCAATTGTAGTTAGGTACAGAAGACCATAATTCATTCAGATTTTAAATGCTTTGAAGGTACATAGCATCTCAAGGACATGTAAAACTAGTCAATTTCTAGAGAAGATTAAGAATTGAGGAAGATTTATTGAAAGAAAAGAAACACAACAATGGATATATCTTCTGGCAAAGAGAAAGACTATGACTGCAAGATTATTGAACACAGTCAAGGGACCTTTGATTACTGCAAGTTTAAAAAAATCTTGAATATATTATGTATAAATTCTGTCATTGTATTACAGTTAATGCTATGAGGTATTTGTAAAGCTACAGTAGTATTATTTCATTATTATTGTTGTGTTTAAACATACTGTAATGTCACAGTTAATCTGTAATAGGGAGTGATATGCTATGTTGTAATTTCTCACCAACAAAAATAATGCATACCTGATCCTGATGTGACAAGGGTGCTTCCTACCTCACAGCCTAGGTAAGAGTGAGAACAGGGATTCACATTTTATATTTAATTCAGTGTAGGTAGTCACCTTTCTAGTGTACATATATGCCACCACTAACATTTTTGTTTGGCTCGATGCAGTCCACATTGCTATAGGATCTTTTAGGCTGTGTTTTCAATACCTCGAAAACTATGACCAAATAAGTTTGTCACACTAAAAAAACACATGAAAAACATGCTAATATTTTTTTTCTACATTCAATTAAATTCCTGTTGCAATATTTTATTCATCTCAATATAGAAAATGATGATATCTTGAAAGTTCACTGAGAACCACAGAATATAATTTAACATGTAAATCCTTTTCCTTGCTCACACAAAGACTCCAACATAGGAATCATTCTTATTATCCTATGTCAGCAAGTACTATAAAATACTTAGAAGATAATGCGTTTTTAACAAGAACTTTTAATTAAAGACAACATTTGAATTCTTGGTTTGCAATACAAGGCATCTCAGACTGTTTTGAAGTAGGTTATTGTCACTTTTATTTTTTCTGAAGACACATAACTCAGCACCACAATTCATCATGTTTTGTCGCACATAATTTTAATGCTCATCGATAAGGTTTTTATGGAAGCACCTCTTAAATAGTGACATTTTGTAGATCAACTTCATGAATGAGAGAATTTAGTCAGCATGAAAATAATTTAGTTAATCTTGAAAGTGCTCTAGTCTGTTTTTGAAAGTTGAAGAGTGAAGTATTAAAACCGAATAAATGTTTTTTTCTTGATGACTTTAACCCTCATTACAAAGCAGTTATGTTTATTGTATGTGTAGTATATTATAGCTGCAGGTGCGTCTAAATTCTGGAGGTATTTTTGGAGCGTTGCTGTCGAACAGACAAACCTTTGTAGAAAGTAAGGTAAAGTTAACACTTTGTAATCAGTAAAATTATTATTTTTTACCTTTTACATTACCGCTAAAGGGCAGTACAATACTCACCTTTCACCAGTCTAACATCTTCCTGCATTTATTTTTGCTTATACGTACTTTACTACACATGGAGTAAAGATGATGTAACACAATGTGAACATGATTATAGGAGTAATAAACCTGTCCCAATAAAATGTGATGGATCGCAGATAAACTGAGCATGAGTGTATTTGTTGTTTACAGGTATTGGACTCTGGTGGTAAGGAGAGTATTGCAGTAAGGCTGGCTCTTGGAGAAACTCAGATTGTTTCTCAGATGAGAGAGTTTTTGGAGGAAAGTGGTGTTCGTCTTGATGCTTTCAACCAGGTAACTCTTACTTCTTTTCAAACCACTGTTAAGGCTTGTTAGCCAAAAGTTCTTGGAAAGATATTGTCTTGCCTCAGTAGGATATGGTGTGCTGTAGTGTTGCTATACTTCACCTCCGGCATCACAGAGGAACCAATTTGCTGGTATTGGTTATAGAGGAAAGTAATTTCTGTTTTTGTTGTTTGTTTTGTAAAATTTTATTCAAGCATTTCACTGTCAGTGTAAGGACTCACTTTATGCTTAAAGAATTACTGTAGGTTTGTGTGTCACACACATCTGTAAATGCTTAACTTAAAATACTGCCTTTATTTCCTGCCATCTGTTTTCAGTTTTAAATACTAAAGAACCCCAATTTTACATTCCCCTGAATTACAGTTTCCCCTCAAATACACCATTTTTTTCTGGTTACCATTATTTTCCCTATGTTAACAATGTATTGTATTCCTGCTATTTACACTTCAGTTGATACTTGCTTCCCTTGATTTACACTTATTTTTTTTTATGAAGCTATCAATATTTTTCCCTCAAGTTATAAATTAAATGTTGATATGTATTGTTTAAGAATGATGAAATTTTAATAGAGAGAAAACTGTAGACTATATGTTATGTATGTGTACAAAAAGTTTTAAAAACAGAAGGGGCAATTTAATCAATGTTATTAGTATACTTCACACCTTTTCTTAATCTATGCTCAGAAGAATTTTGTTGCTAAACAAAATTTTTTGTTACTGGATTATCATTATACTTATAATGGCTTTTTGAGGTCACATATTTCATCTATCCTGCAATAATGAATTAACTTATAAAAATTTTAATTAATAAATGTTTGGCACAGTTTTTGTTGTTTCCCTCCATTTACACTTTCCCTTCATTTACACCATTTTTCATTTGTCCCTTCGAAGGTGTAATATAGGGATTCTACTGTAAATAAACATACAGTAATTCCATGTGACTTTTAAACACTTCAACATATCATGTTTTTAGGCAGAGTTTTATTTTTCTAAGAGTTTTAGTCTTTCAACTTTTATCTTGTTTTAATCATTGGACTCATATCATTGCATTATTTGTGTGACAGCCTACAACACTGAGATCAAAAACAGTGATACTTGTGAAAAACTTGCCTGCCAAAACAACAGATGCTGAAATACGAACTTTATTTGCAAAGTTTGGCGAATTAGGTCGAGTAATCTTACCACAGTCAGGAGTCACAGGTATAGTAATTTAAGGTTTTAAAGCTTTTCAGTATAGAAAGTTTTATTTTAATAAATTTTTATAGTTATTTTTTTCTTTTGCACATTTTTGTGATGTTTCTGATTGATGGACAATAATTATCTTAACTTTAATTACGGTTTTCAAACTGACATCTGTGATGGTTGGTAATGAACGTCCCTTACCTTAGTGTTTGTAACCAGGTAAGGTTTAGGATTTGTTTTTATTTTTTTCCTCTTGATACTTGATGTTACTTTTTGTGCGTTTTCTAAATTTTTACAGTATTAATAGTTAATTTTTTTAAATTCAAGTTTTTTGTTGTGTAATCTCGAACTCTGGTGGTAGTCTTATCATGCATAGGCGTGCAGGCTTTGATGGAACAGCGAGGGCCTGAGTTGAAAAACAAAACTCCTGGGGACTGCATCTTTCAAATAGGGTAATTTGTTTAGATTCATCAGAAACTACTATATCAGATGCATGCTAAGCTGTAGATATTACTATTTACCATATTTAAAAAAAAGTGTTTTTTCAGGCATAAGGCATATTTAAGCAGCACGTCCATGTCCTGGTTTGATTATTAATTATTGCAGTGTGTAAGTCTCAAGACTTGTAGGAGATGCCGATGAGAGGCCATTTTTGTAATGTATACTGTAGGCAGAGTGATGTAAACTAAGTTACATATTTTGCAAGATTTAAAGAATGTCTGAAACAGTTTTGAACCCTCACATTTTGGTCTCATTATGAACCCCCTTTTGCAGTTGCAAAATGGGATCAACAGGAATTCTTGGGAGTGAGGTTAGGTTGAGGAGAAATTTTGATCAAGTATTGCCATTTAAAGAAGAGGCACACATTTTGCTAATATTTAGCTAATTTTGAGTGAACTTAGAGACAGGAAGCATGTAAGCCATCTCTCACGAGTCTCTTATCATGTTAACTATTTCATGAAAGTTAATTTTTGTTTTGCTTTAAATTGTGGGAAAATGTTAACTAAATTTTGAACTCTACATTTTTATTTATTTTCATGCCTCTTTCACTTGTTTGGAACAGTTGTATTTGGTCAAATTTTAATTTGGTGAATTACCATACAGACTGGAAACTCTAAGTCTAGATAGAGGTATGAGTGTAAAAGCATCCTTGCTCATTCCAATTGAACTAAGCCGAGGAAATTGTATAAGATTTTATGAGTAGCGAAACTATTTTAGAGAGAATGTTTGGTGGAAGAATAGCAATCTGTTTTTTTGTGTCATGTTGAAAGAATTTATTTCGAAGTTCGCATAATTTTTAATGTATGGAATAGCACCTAATTTTGAGCATCTTATGGTACTTTCATTTTTTTTATAGTGGAAGCTAATATTTAGTATATGTTGTGCACTGTGTTCTTTTTTATGTATCTCTCTCAGTTTGTGTTTGTAGGCCATTGGTTTGCATCTCCTCACATATTAATAAATATTAATACTATAACCAGTCTATTACACCGCTACTATTACAGCTATACTAATTACTGTATCTCAAGCACTAAAAGTGGTTACATGAACTAATATAATATCTTATACATGTGGTATTGTTTATATCCCTATGTGCCCTGAGAGCTGAACTGGAAGGAAAACATGTCCTGCTACCTGGCGGCGTTGTGTGAACTTAGGCAACCATGTCGGCTATAGGACGCCATTCTGTAATATATTAGTTAATATATATTCACATATCAATAATACATTCAATACTATTTTATGTCTTCTTATCAGTCGTACAATCCTAAAATACTGCAAGTAGCTATAAGTAAGGGTTTTAACTTTCTCAATATGTAGGACCGTTACATTGGTTGCATCAGCTGTCAAAATAGTACAACTTTATCCTGAATTCAGATTACTTTTGTAATAGAGTTGCAGTATAGTTTTGTTCTGATTCTAGATATTTCTATTTTACATGTGTGTTTTGATGATGATTTGTGGACTCTAATGAAAATAATCTTTATACTGTATTTGTTTTGATTTTTAGCCTCATCAGGATATTAATGTCTAAATTATTTAAGTTTTTATTTTTACTGTGGGAGTTGTATTTATTTTTTAACTACTTTGCTCTTAACAGTTTTATTTTTGTCATTCTAATTCTATGTGAACAATGCATGTTCTGAGAAATGCATGCTCCTTGCATTTTCACACCTCTTAGGGATAGATGTCTGAATTTTTCCATTGTTGGCCATTCATGTGAAGAGCCTCTTTCCTTTCAGGTTTCCCAAGCTAGGAAGATGGTTGCGATATATTCTCCCTGAAAAGATAGAAACCAGGGGATAAATCTGTCGCCATCATATTACCATGTTGCCACGGGAGAGGCAATAGTGTAGGCGACAAAATTTCTAAAGTTTTGGCCATTTTGAGAAGTGGCATATTTTGTCACATTAACAGATTTTTTAGTGTCGTGAATATGACAAGATATACATATTGTGAGATGTCTTTTGCATATAATTAAGGACTGCCCACTTAGATATGCTTTAATTGCTGCTCAAACTAGTTCAACAGTCTTTCCTATATAGCCTATTTATTTTTGTAGCTGCCTAAGCAGTTTTAAAGATTGAAACTGAGAGATAAGCTAATTTTCAGTGGCTAATTAACATGATTAGTAAAAACTTGAAGACACCATTTGCAAATATTTAGCATCACTTTTAATGGTACATACATGTTTGATTTTACTGATTGCCCAGTGGTAAAAATGCAAATTTCCATGTGACCAACTCTTTTACCTGAGAGAAGCCAAGAAAAAACGTAAATTAATACATTTAATAATTTTCTTGTAACCACATTTTACAGTATTTCAAGAGTAAGAACCCAGACATGAAAATGTTTGAAACTGTAGTTGTATTGAATTGCTTTGAGGTGTTGGTAGATAATTGCTTTTAATTTCATTTGTTGGGGAATAGCATTAATTTTATTTTGATTTTTTCTTTAAAATAATTGTTTACAAAAATCAGATTGCAAAGTTTTCACAGAATTTTTCGTAAATTAAACTTGCAATAAGTCTATTATTTTATTACATAGTTTTCTAGTGCTGTATGTTTCCCTTGCTAGCCCATGGAACGTCACCTTGTGGATTGGTAAGAACTGCTATGATGAACTTTACACGCAACATGAAATTAAAAAATAATCCTCATCACACATTTACTATATCCTCTCTGCCACACTGACCTTCAGTAAAATGTTATCTACAGGTTCACAGTCTCATTACATTGTAGACAGTGTATTTCTTCAATGTAGCATACCTAATATGTTTCTGTTTACAGCCATAGTAGAATTTTTGGAGCCATCTGAAGCTAGAAAAGCTTTCATGAAACTAGCATACTCCAGGTTCAAGCATTTGCCATTGTACTTGGAGTGGGCACCTTCCAATACATTCACCACCCCAACAACAGCTAAGAAATCAGCTAAAGGTACATTTTCAATAATTTTTTTATCATTTGTGATAGTGTTAAAAATTAGGACAATGGCGGGAAAGGCCGCTAGGCTACTAATTACAATTAAAACAGAAAGAATTGTGCACAAGTACTCACAGGATGGTACTCGCAGATAGAAACACACACACACACACAGGACGAACACATTTCTCCGCGGACGCTCAGTCATAACGTTTCGCAGACTACATTTGCTTCATTAGGTGAGTGGAGGCACACTGAAGTCTATTTTCCAGCGGTGGTTTGTAATCAGTACACCTAGCGGCCAGAGGGCAAACTAAGGTGCGGCGGGAAGTTTGAAATCTGGAATTGTTATCTGAGGTTAAGGCCAGGTGGCTGTCTGGATTTTGTGATGTATTGATGTGCCAGTTCCCAGCGTCTTAATTCTGCTTTGTTTTTGTTTTTCAACTGTGGTAGGGCCCTATCTGCAAGTACCATCCTGTGAGTACTTGTGCACAATTCTTTCTGTTTTAATTGTAATTAATGTTAAAAATTATTGTAACTTAAATTTGTCATTGATATTTAACTGTGCAGTTATAATTACTGCTTAAAATAAACAATACAAATTGTTTAAGAAACAGAATTGGTATTAGAGTGATTATAATGTTAGTTGGTATTTTGAGTGCTTAAATTGTTGGTAATCATACTATTATTATTATTGTAGGCCAGCACTATACAGTACTCTGCCCACTCTAAGGTTGCAGCAGAAATAAAAATTGCTAACGAAATAAATCTAAGCAGTCAAATTACATCTTGATTCCTCACATTGTTTCACATAGTTTCCTTATATTTTCCAATATTTCAAATGAAATTTATGCTGTGAAAAAGTTTATTGTCATTCTTTTGAATGAATTAGCTACAACCTTAAAATGGATAGAGTATACATAAAGGTACATATGTGTGAAAAGACCAACAGTTTATTACTTGGTAAGTAATTTACAAGTGATCACTGGCTGGACTAGTTTCCTCAGATGGCTAGTAAGCACTATCATCTTCCACCTGAGAAAGTAGTGCTCATATGTGGAAAAATGTGACAACTTACTTTTGTTCATATTTCTGTGTATGTGTACTAGTCTGTGCCTGTGTCATAATTATTAAGGGTGTTGCTTACCCTGGAGCCTTTGTGTGAACAAAGGATATGTTAAATTACTCTGTATATAATATAATTCCTACATACATGCCACCACTGACTTTTTTTTCTTCTCAATGTGCCCCACATTTGTGTAAGATCTTTCAGGCTGTTTTTCTTCCCACTTCAGAACCCTGAAAACTATAACAATAAAAGTATTTTCATTCCCCAAAAATACTCAAAAACCCCTACTCATAAAATTTTTCCCCTAATTTTAATTACTGTACCAATATTATCCTCTTTTTTTTTATATATATAAAGTGATAAATAAGGCGATTGAGCTCCGCAGAACATAATGTAACATTTAAATAAGTATTCTAGATTTCGTTATAACTCTAGTGTAGGAAGCACCAGTGAGATATAATTTGCAGGGACCGGAAGTAACGCATTACAAATAACAAAGTTATTTTTTTTAACAGTTCTTTTTTTCAGTAGCAAACATGGTAACACTATTACAATTTGGTTTCAGTGACTTTTAACTGTAACTAATAACATTTTTACTCTCGAAGTAACAATATGTGTAGTTACGTTTGCATTTATTTTATTGAAAATCCATTTCTTGAATTTCATTTAAAATGATTCTGATTATTGTTTCTGGAAAGACAAAATATTTCTGCAAGAATATTGGTGATTTTATGATAGATTCAGTGTAGGAAATTCTGTTTTTCTATGTTGGCTAGCTCACAACTTCCCTGTTGGTTAGTTCACTTTCATTTAGTTCATTACTACATATTATGGTTGAGAAGTGAATGCAGCATGGTTAAATTGTGTTGTGTATTTTAGAGAGTTAAGTTTATTAGTTCAATGTAAGATACTGTATTAGGTATCTTTATTGTAAAGGAGGAATCACCAGAAGCATCAGAATCTTATACTGTATAGGAAAAAATGAAGTAGCATCTACATTGTCACCTACCCACTTCGCTTATGAAGTGGAATGCGGTCAAACCATATTACTGTAATTTCCATGGCCATCATTACATTCTTACTAACATATCAGCTTATACGGCTTTAATGCTGAAGTACCTATTTTTTTACCTACTATGTGTATAAAAATCAACATGTCTCTCATGAGAAAATAGTTAATTACCACGAGATTAAAATCTCTCTATAGTGACAATGCGACCCTTTCATCTCATTTTTCTCCAGTACCTAACTTAATTGTAAAAATATGAGATACGGTACTGACAATGCACCAGCATACTACACATGAACTTTAGTTCCCTAACCTTAATTTTTAAAATAGGCCAACAGATTTCTCTCATACCCATATACCTACAAAATGCTTCATTTGAAAATTGTTTTTATATTGTATATTGTGTTATTATGATAGTAAAAGTATTCTGTGCTGTAAAATTTTCATATCTCATTAGACTAGCCGTAATTAATATCTACCCAACCATGTTTTCCTCAAATTGACTCAAAAAGTAGCTAGCAGTTACTTATCTGAGAATTGTAATTGGTTACTTTTTCAGTGGAGTAACTTGTAATTGTATGAAGGTTATATTTCCGGTGAAGTAGCTGCAACTGTATCTGAGTTACTTTTTAAAATTAGCTTTCCAATCTTTGGATTTGTAGCATAATTAGATGTCTAATTCTTGCAGCTTTATTGTGAACCATAGTTAACGATGATGGTTTATCGCGGGAAACTTGACTGTTTGCTGGGTTTAAACGTACCTTCAGCTTAATAAAAGATTACTGGCTTTCTCTTGTCCTTGAAGCTGTTACCCTATTTGGCTGAGTCAGTAATACAGTAATCCCACTATTGTAATATTTTATGCCTGCTATTGGTTTGCAGTAGGCTATGTTTGTCTGACGTGTATCACCCAATCAAACATGTTGCAAGAAACTACAGTGGTTTCAAAGGTATGTTGGAATAAATTATTTTCACGATATACCGTCATCTCTAATCATAGTTTTTTTTTTTTTTAAATAATTTTTGATAAGGGTATGAATACTTATTTTCTTAAGTGAGAATTGATAATGATTTAGTGCAGCCTGAATAACTTTTAAGAATCACATTTTTAAAATGATTTTTTTTCTGATATTTTGCTGTTAGTAGGACCGTATCCTACACGTAATCTTATGAGGAAAATACCGTATTTTATCGCTTATAGGTCGCACCCTTATTTTCAAGTAGCGAAAAAAAAAAATATGTTTTTCCGCTTATAGGTCGCGGTACCCAGTCGGCCGGCTGAATGCATGGAAGAGACAGGCAGGCGGGCCAGCCAGTCGGCGGCTGGAACAGAGCGCACGTGTAGTGTGACCTTGACTCAGCAGTGTAGGCAGCTGCAGTCCTAGTGAACAAGGGGGGTGGGGAGGCCAGGCGGCGTTGCCAAGCGTGCGCTAGCCTCGTACCGGCCGGCAGCCACGCTAAGTGTTGCCTTGTTGCTTTAACCGAATAGACGTGCGGTACTAAGGCTTTGTGATGGGAA
>PNEQ01086312.1:0-20474 GCA_003012365.1 Medauroidea extradentata | reverse complement strand
TATTCGACGTCCTGTAGTAACCAAATATACGTTTGGCACAAACAAATTGCGTTTAAATGAATAATTTGGTCGAGGGAAATAATTAATTTTGTTTGAAGGACTCCAAGCTTGGTATTACCAACAAAATATTGTTTAGCTGAAGCAAACATCACCCAAACAAATATATTTAGTATAATGAAACAATTCTTTCTCTCAGTGCGAACTCTCCCCAAATGTGCCGATTCTGCGCTTTTATACTCCTTGAAACAGTCGGGGAATATCCGCATTACAAGGGTCTAAAAATAGACATTACAACATGTTTCGGACATTATTTGAGTGACGTAGGCCGCCCTCGTAGGGTTCAGACGCAGTTAGGACAGGTATCTATGATGTAGCTTCGGCGTGACTTCCATCACGTAGCCGCCCGGTCTATGAGTCAGGGGCCAGTCCACAAAGTGTTACTAAACAGCCACCGACCACCGGCCTCCAGGTACATGGCACGCAACAATATATATATATATATATATACACAAAATATTGGTAACTATAGATACAAACGAAAGGGGTGTGTCAAGGACGATGAAGCAAGCAAATTATGCTAATAAACATAGTTCCCGGTATGACACATGACATGTTACGACAGGAACGCTATACCAGTGTTCCCGAGGTTCACAACGTCAAAATGCTTGCTGCACATGTGGACGAAGACATTACAACAAGTGTTCAAAATGGACGACCTTCATATGAAGGGAGTCTTCAGCACGTCTTCGCTTCGATGCCCGTACACGTTCAATAATTCCAGGTGTGTTCCGAATGCAGTGACAGCGATCCACAATGCGTTCCTGTAGTTCGTGGACACTATCAAGAGGGCTGGCATTCACCAAAGCTTCTTAATATCGCCACACAAAAAACAGTGTGGCAACATTGTCATGTTTGCACGCGTCCATACATCTTAACGTGAAAGCCGTTGATTTCCGGTCCTATGTTTCTTAGCACCTATTTGCTTCATCGTCCTCGACACTCCCCTTTCGCTTGTATCTATAGTTACCAAACATTGTATATGTATGTGTATATGTATACAGATGTGTGTCTACATAAATATATTTTTTTCTAATGCATCTCACAATTCAGCATTACGGTCAGTTTGCGATTTGTCTCTTCCTGGAGTAACCGTTTTCTCCATTAGAAGACTACATAATATTAACATTTTACAATAACGTAAAAAATAAACAACCAATCACAAATATTGCCTCAGAATGAGAAATGAGTAGTAAACTAACTCTTAAGAAACAAACTGGTAGCAAACGGCCGTGGTGTGAATAATAGCTTTTATTTTTTAAGTATATTATACATAACGAGGTAAGCAATGGAGACAAGTACAAAGTGTTGTTGTAGATCATAGTTGTGGGTGCAGCTGTGTTCGTGGAAAGCAAGTAACATAATGTTAGTGGAACACAGCGAGCAGTTAAATAACAATGAAGTAGGGCGTGGCGAGATGGCATGGTGCTCGGGGTTCAAGTCCTCACTTCGTAGAACTAACTATGTAGCAGAGGTGACTCCACAAGGCTGCGTGCCAGCCCAGACACTGGCGAGGCCACGTGAGGATGTCATGTACACCACCTTGCTTGCTACACCCGCCCAGTGTACCCTTTATAATGTATATTCAACTTGCAAACCGCTTAGTTACAAATATGTATAACTATTATAACACATGGACACAACGTGCTTCGTCCATTCTGTGTGGTGATAGTGTTCAAACAAGGAAGTCGAACATTGTTTTGTATTTGTCTCTAAGGTGAATATCGTGGGAAAACTAGTACCTTAATTATCTACGTAAAATAACATTCGTGAAAGTAGTATAACATACAGCATGTACGAAACCGCCTGAACAGTACCTAAGCAATAAAAGTAAGCTAAGTGGACTTTACGTCTCGTCTACATCGAGGTTATTATAGACGGAGACACACAACTAAGTACAATGACAGCAGCTGGGAGAGCAGTCAGCCATGGCCTTTGTTAAGTAGCATTCCAGTATTAGTCTGGAGTGATTTCCGGAAACCATGGAAAACTCAAATCAGGATGGTCGGAGCCGGGGATCGAACCAGCGTGTTCCCGAATACGAGTTGTTGCGCCATCTTGTTTGGTATAAGAAATGAAATCTCTCTGGCATACAGACACAAACACAAGTGTGCATGTACAGTATGTGTGCGCGCTGTGTGTGTTTGTGTGGTTATTTGAATTATTTATACTATAAGCACACAAATATTTGGAAAACCTCTCTTTTAACAAATTTGTTACATAAAATTAACATTAGGCCTATGCCGACGTGAAAATGTTTAGTATCCCTTAAACTAAAACTTGTTTCTAACTCTATGTAAATTTTTTTTCTTTTTTAATTTAAATTTTTCATCTACACGAAGAATTTCCCATGAGAAAGTTGCTATTTGAGAAATAAATCTTACATTTGTGCAGCTTGACCATCATGGACATTTTTAAATTGTTATAAAAATAATAAACTACTATAATAAGGGGTTGGTTTGTCAATGTGGAAAAACTTAAAGTAGCACACTTCGCTACTCAGTATTATTGTCGGTACGCCACTTTGTGAAGATCAAGCAAGCTACTCTATGTTGATTAATGTTTCTCATTTACCTTCCCTCGTTAAATTTACTACTTCTTTACAAAATGACAGGCAAACTGACATTATTTGTGCAACGTAACTTCTGTTTATAGTACTATACACGTGACTCTTTACTGTAGTTACGAACATAACAGAGACAACAAAAAACACGTACGCTAATGTCAAAACATACTCATTTAGCAGATAATAAATACACATGTGACCAGCCACGGTGTTGCTCTCACTATCTCTCACTGCAAACATCCACACCTGATGCACGAAGAAAACCACTGAATATCACATCTTCTCGTTACAAGTAGTATATAGGATATTAAACATAAGGTGAGACATTGCATTGTATTGATGTGTCATATGGGCGAACGTGTTTCGCGCGTTCAGAACCTATATTAAGTGCGGAAGCAATAAGGACGACCTAGCACGAGTATCTCGCCAACAACTCGCCAATACGTGACATTCAGTGGTCTTACTATAATTTCATGGCGTTATATTGCGTATATAGGTGTACTGCACTTGCCTATAGTTCTTAGTAGACTATGTGCTAACATGTTTGTAAAGGTTTACTGAAACATACATTTTTGGCAGCGTAGAAATGAATTCAGACATACACGGAGGAATGTAAATGGATAGCATATGTGTAGCTTGGTGTGAATGCAGTTCCTAAGTAGAGCTACCTTAACACACGCTGAGCAGTTTCCAAACAATCTCGGTGGCATGACGGACACCGCTAAGTTTCTTCAAGCTAACCTAGAAACTGTACAAGTGTATAGTTGGTAGCAAGATGCTTCAGTACGCCGTGTGCTGGCTGCGACTAAACTACAGTCTATACTTTGTCTAGTTACTACGGTCTCTGTGTTGACCTGGGTGGTGTGAATGTGTCCTAGTGTCGCCAAGTGAAGCGATGCTAGCTGCTAACAATGAATGTGTGTGTGAGGCCAGGGAAAGGTACACAATGGAAGGAAAGAGGAAAGTAGAGAAGAATTTCGAAAGTGCCCAATTAACCGCCAAACAGCCATTACCGCTGAGATGTGCCTTGCCCCGTGACGTCACGGTCCGCCTACCTTCAGCTTTTCCAGGCCGCGTCAGCAATAAGGTCGACATTCCCTCTCTCAACACGTATCTTGTCGCCTTTATGTACTCTGACTTACTGTCTTTCACTAGTTTGTGCGTTTACGATTCATCACCGTTGCTGTAGTTTTATAGGATACGAATCAACATTCGCTATATTTAATGCTGTAAATAGTCGACTGTTATCCCTGTTTCAAATGTTAGATATTTGCTGAATTGTTGTTATTTCTGTGAAGAATTTTATTTTTGTTTCTGGAAATGAAATAAAACGCAGTAATTATAAAATGGCGTCAAGGTGTTAATAAATATTCCTATCAGTTAATGGACTCGCACTCTTAATGGTATCCATCCAATGTGGAAATGTTGCACGTTTCATTACGCAGACAGAAATAATGCTAAGAGAATGCGTTTCTGTGTCATATTTGTTTCAGAAGCTGCAAACATATTCATCTTGAATTTAAATGTTTAAAAATTAAACTTTTCTATGTATGTTTTATAGTTTGTCTCACGCTTTGTTAAATATGCTATCAGGAAGTTTAAGTGTAGAAACACTTAAAAATCTATTGCCAGACAGTAAAAAAAAGTTATAATCCAAATGCTTGAAATATTTGTGGACTTTCATTGTCCTACAGTTTTAAGTTGTACGTATTGCACTTTAATGTTGTTATCCAAGATGATTAAGATTCCACTATACACCTGATGTACAAATTCTTTGCTTCAAAGCCGTAATATTTGTTATAGAGTATAAATGAACAATATTTGTTTGAAGAACCAATATAATGTATGTGTTCTTTAACATTTCTGTCCTAAATATGCATTTAACGCATGAAACAAATCTAGTGCAAACATGTTGAACACACACATTAAATTGGTTTTTCAAACAAATATTTTTATTTGTACTCTAAAACATATTTTACGGCTTTAAAACGAAGAATTTGTACATCAGGTGTATTGTGGAATCTTAACTGTCGTTATTTCAGTGATGTACGTATGAGCCGACAAGAACAGGTGGAAGTGTCCAGATGAATGGATGACAATGTTCTTGGAAGGGGAATAGATGCGCGCGAAGTAGACGCACGGCGGGTTGCAGCATAAGGGGCGGCAACACGAGAGTGTTCTCCGCAGGAAGTAGTCTTGTGTTGTCTGGACCGCAGCCAACCACGTGTATGGTTGTGAGATGATTGGAGGGAGGGGAGGCGCCGGCCGCCCCTCCAAGTAGTGGGGCGAGGGAGGGGTAGCGCCTCCACCCTCCCCTCACCCGCCTGAGCGCTGAACACTCAGTTGGCCGCCACGAGGGTGGCTTGTCGCATCTTCGTGCTGTCTGCCTACAGGTTGTGCCTCACATGTCACATCATTCACATTGTCGGTGACTGCGTGTAGTGAAAGTGAGTCGTGTGGTGCGACCTTATCTAGCGGGGGAGTGTAGATAAGGTAGTGTCGACGGCAGATAAGGCGAGCGAGCACGTGTATCTTGTCACTCGCGCAAGAGACGCAGGAGTGCGTGTAGCCAGCCCCTGACCTTGGGCGAAGACACTCCCAGGAGGAGGGGAAGTTGTGTTCCATTGTTTCCCTGGGATGACACAGTCGTGTGTGTGCGTGTGTGCATGTATGTGTGTGCTGCCTCGACGTCCAGGGACCACGATGTGTGAGGATCCTCGTCCCCTGGCCTAGTGTGTGAGATAATCATAGCGACAAGTGAGACAAGATGCGACTTATCAAGTGCCACTGGTATGTACCCTAGATAACGTATGGTTAGATTGTAGCTTGCCAACTGGCTGTCCTGTCCCTCTGTTTCTATCAGTAATATCGCTGCTTTTATTTCACAGCTCTACAATCGCTCTATTCGCCGTCATTATTCTGTCAACTGACCACGAAACAGTTTATTGGTAGTACTTCACGTAGGCGTTGTGCGACCCGGAATTTACGAAAGAGTTGGAAATACTACATTTTTAAGGTGACTTGGGGTGGGGGAAGACAAGTAATTTTTCTAAAGCTACAAAGAATGTGAAAATAAGTTTTACGCGGTTTTTCCGCAATGTATAGGGTTTGCAGAGGCGAAGTTCGGTGGGGGGGGGGGGGGAGAGACATGTGACATATCCCCCCCCCCTCCAGAGCCGACCATTGGCCAAGAGCGGCCAACTTTGTGAAATAGTGAAGTGTAAACACAAACATATTTTTCATAAGTCCTGCAATTTTTGTTATTATTTTATGCTTGCTCCTCAGTGTGCAATGTACATGCATATGATAAATTCACATAGTTGGAAATTCCCAAAGTGGAAGGTTATTCTAGCCCTTCATGGGATAAATTCCGTACTAAAAAATACTCATTTTTGTTGGCAAAATTTCAGACGATTCTTTCCGTTACAAATATTCTAGCTCAGCAGTAAAGTTACGTTCTTCAGGTACGGTATATCGAGATCGAGCTTGTCCCCTCCCAGAATTACATTCTATATAGCTACGCCACCGGGGTTTAGATTAGGGTCACTAGTGTTATGTGCATTGGGTGGGAGGAGGGGTGGGGGTTGTGTGACACCACGAGGATACGCCTGTGACAAGCCCTCGCCCACATCTATTGTATGTGCAGTAATTAACAACTGCATTGTTGCCCTTGATTGTTACTCTTACAAGCCCTGTCTTACATACATACCATTGTATTTTCATTTAAATGTTACTATATTCGGTGATATTTCAACTGTACGTACTACGTGTGTCTAATCGTTGTGATTATTTAAATCTACATTTCATTTCAATAAGAATGTTGATCTGTGTTTGTCTACACATGTTGGCTTTCAGGGCATTTATTGTCGTGTTATATATAGCATTGACAGTTAGTTTGTTTAGTTTCTTCAGTCTATACGTAGTCTTTCAGTTAATTCTCATAAATACTGGCTTAACGGAGTGAAGGAATGCCCTTTGGTTCGTGTTGAGGCAACGGAAATTAGATGAGACGAGACGTTTACGCCGTAAACCGCAGTGGTTTCTAACTGTATCTATTAAGAGCTCTAATGTAACTGCTTGACAATCATTACTTATAACTGTATGTTCAAGTATACAGCCTGCAAGTTCACTGGGTTTCTTTTATCCTTCTTAAATATATTTCAGTGACAGTTGTGAGCGCACTTATCTTATAGTTGAATGAAATGTAAGTTGACATTTTAGTTTCCAAACTAAACCATGCATACCTGTTCCACCTGATGTGTTATAGTTAGTAGCATAGTGATGTATCACGAGAAAAGTTGTGACGCTTTTCTTCGTTACTGCCATGCCAACGCCAATTGTGGTAAACATGTGTGCTTGTAAACAGTTCAACTATGCCACATAACAGTCACCCAACCATGCAAGAATCAGAACGCTATACTAATGTCTACATTACGCTGGCAGAACATATTGTCCACATTTCCCACCATCTGTAACTACCATACTGTCAATTTACTGCGGCTGACATTAACAGTAAGTGATCAAGAAGAACCTGTACAGATTGACTAGCCATGCGGAACAGAGTTGAAGAATTCAAGTAATGGTACGAACCTGTTATTACACCTTATATTCAACGAACCAAACAGCAGAAAGTTAAGTAAAGGTAATGTAAGTGGTCTTTACGTCTCGTCGACAGCGAGGTCATATAGACAGTGACATACAACTTAGTACAATGACAGCAGATAGGAGAGGAGTCGGCCATGGCCTTTGTTAAGGAACCTGGAGCGATTTAGGGAAACTACGGACAACCTAAACCAGGCTGGCCGGAGCCGAGGATCAAACCCGGGACCTCTCGAATGCCAGTCCAACATGTTATCGTTGCGCAACCTCACTCGGTAGTCGGGAAATAAACACTCAGTCTGCATCTGTAAGTCTGCCCCGTTATCAGCCCGTGCCCAACCTTTCTGTGTGGGGTTGCCATAGTCTACTGTGTATACACATACACACAGTGGCGGTTTGTGCTATGGGAGATGCAAGGCAACGCTAGGAGCAGCACAGTCGCGCCTTGCAGACGGCCGGAATGCTGATAGAAACGTTTTTTTCATATGCGTGGCAATGGAAACGCGAGTTTATTTTCATTTTTAAGGGCTCGTATGGATAAATGCAAGCTTAAATTAATGTATATAAAACCAATATTGAACACAACGAACTATTTAATACAAAATATGTAATAAATTGTTTAATATATCCCATATTATTCATTGAAGTGTGCATTAGAAGCGACGCGGAATAAAGCCGCATGAAGAGTGTGTAGCACTAAACGATTTTGTTATACGGAAAATACAATTTATAAGAAAAAATTAATATTATCTTTTTGGAAAACTACAAAATTGATTAAAATTTGTGCGCACGAAAACTGTCCGTTTAGAATGCTTATAGGTTACATAATGCTTGAAGGTTAGTTCATGCTGTTGTTACAACATATATTAATACTATCGTGATTGCAAGTAGACTAATACTTTTTATAAAAAGGAATATTATGAGCTTGTAATTTTAACGTTACTAGATATTTACGAAATGTTTTGCAAACGTAGCTCCGGAAAATTTTTTGTAACATTTTTTTTGTAGGAAAAAATCTACTTTTCAGAAATAAACATAAAACGGAAAATTATTTTTAATAAGACACGCATGCTAAGTTTGTATTTTAACGCTTACAAATTAATATACACGTCTACGACTATATCATTTCAACAATTTAGTATTCAGTAATTGATGAGGTTAGGCCTAACCTCGTTAGTTCTACATAAACCAGTTATAATTAAAGAAACGTGTTTACTACAATACATACAGAAATTGGAAAATAAAATACACTTAGGTAATACAGAATTAGTTTGGAGAATACTGTTTATAATATGAATACAATTGGATTGGCAGAAGTTGCGATGTGTGAAAAAGTCATCACTCGTAACGATATTTTTACACTGTTACACATCGACAGTGCTCTTTACATACATATAGAGACATATTTTTAGTAAAACTCTCTTATTTTTACAACGAAGAACAGTACTTTTGCCACCTAGTATTTATTTATAGACATTAAATAGCCTCGCTACGCACATGTACAATATAGCGTCTGCAGTCGGTATCACCATTCCGAAGGTTCAGAAGTTCACTACCAGATGTCAGACACTTTGCTTTGCATCTCCCATAGGGCTGCAGCCCTCCCTGATTATTTTGGAATTACAGTAAGTAATTTTCATTTTCACAACTGGTGTTATAGACTACAATTTTTAATGATATCTTTTGAACTATCTATTTGCCAAAACCGTCAGCCGATCGCGAAGCCTGAGGAATGCGGGAAAGTTTCAAAGATATATTTCTGTATGCATTTCCTGCCCCGGGGGGCGGTCTGAACTATGCAGGGCTGTGAGGCGAGCAGCCCGTCTGACCATGCTGGCGCAAGCGCAGTGAGAGCCCCGGTCTGGCGAACTTTGGAAGAAGAGGGCGGATGTGTCTGGTATTTGCCTCGCGTGTGGGCTGCCAGGCTCGCAGCCCGCACAGTGCTACACGATACACTGCACTATCGACAGACGCGACTTGTCACTCAACTCGCTCGTTTCGCGACATCACTGCAGTCAATTGTACCAAACTTTCACGACATGTCCTACACACCGTGGCGCTTCCTACGAACTTTTCAAATGTTATGTACGTGACATAGTTAATTAATAAAAAAATGTTAATATCGTAACTACATGTTCACTAAAAACTCAGCTGAAACACACGTAAACAACTGATCTAAAGTATCATGTTTCTACATATATGGAATTTTTAAACCTATTATGCGAAAAAAGAATAGTTTATTTTTAATATTCTGGCATGAAATCGCCTCAAATTACAACAGTTTTCTCGAGGCGGAATGATAAGTTTTAGATGTTGCTCCTTCACGCCTAGGCGTTACATTAAACATTTTTTGTAGCCGATTATTTCACACGAATTATAACGTACTTCATACCAAATAATACATTAATATCAACTTAAAAATACAAAGTAAAATGGATGTAACATTGTTATTCATTTTTAAAGAACGTACTTTACAGCCGAGCCCTTTACCGAACCGTATGGCAGAAAAGTAGAATAAACTCATAAACGAAAATTTTAAAACTTAATTTCCTATCCGGCCACCACCGTAAGCATTTTTCAGTTACAAAGGTTTTTTTTTTTTTTTTTTTTTGTTAATGGATGTCCTTTTCAGATACCTTTAAAATTTGTCGTATTTATAATTCTGCAGTAGACGAGACAGGAAGCCATAAACAAATGTACCCTTCCTATAAGCGAGTATTTCGTAATATTTCACTGAATTTATTGAAATATTTAGGCAGCTTTTAATATTTACGGTCTTACAAGATATTTTCTTTTCTTTATATTTTAATTATGTATAAATACCTTTCTTTATATTTATAAGAGTCGTTGTTCGAAGTCTCTAACCTACCTCCTTGCGTACGGCCCTTACCATATATAGGCAGTTCACTATAAAGTGAGCACTGTATAACAAGTTATTGCGACATTCGTTCTAAGAAAAGAACGACGAATGAACTTCACGTACAACTAACGGGTATCCACGCATTAGTTAAGTGACCATTTAGAAGATACATGTTTTTGACTTCATATTTTCATTTTCAAATACAGTGAGATGTAGTAAAATTAAAAGTGTAAAAAAAAAATCACGAACTATAATGCATTAAATGAATGGCGCAGTTTTGTTAAATGTGAAACAGTGTGATTTTTGAAGCTTAAAAACAACTGAGCTATGAAGTCAATCCGATGTGATTTCGACTTGGCGTAACTTTCCACGCAGCTGCCCTTGTTTTTCTCCACCTACCTGCTACTTCAAGTGCTCAATACAGTAATACCAAGGTATGTTACATTTGTGAAAATTATATTTGTGGATTTTGTGAATTTTGTTTTAAAAAATTGCAGTAATCCAAAGGCATGTTAAATTTTTTAAAATTATTTTTGTTGGTTTTTTAATTTTGGCCTAAAAAATTACTACCTTGAAATGTTTTAAACTGTTTGAGAAAATGGAATAGCGATAACTGCTTGAAATGTTTTTGATTTCCTCTACCAGCGACTATGGAGGCCCCTTAACAGAATGCTTCTTTAAAACATATTAATAAACCTGCCAAAAGTATATTCAATGTTTAGACACGAGAACTCCTAAAATAGCACCATTTTGCACCTTACAATCCAAATTTTCAACCCCCCTCCTTTTATTGGGGGATAAGTGTTCCTCCTCGTATGCAGGCCTATCTATGTCGACATTCACGAGCCGCACCTGCATACACACACCTAATATAGGATAGTGGCGGTAACACTAAAACTTTGAAAGTCTTAGTTAATGTCTGCTCTTTCAGCCAATGTAATACAATGTGCAAGTAACCAACACAGTTGTAGATTTTACCACATTCAAAAGTTGACGTCTGAGGCCAGTATCGAACATTGTTTTCATTGTTTTTATTCTTGATAAGGCGATGTTAAATAGTGTTTACACATGGAGTTAGTGATGTAAAACTCGTCGTTGGTTCGCTACTATTGACAGCGACGCCAGTTGGAAGGGGCAGGCCACGTTATGTCTAGGGTATGTACAATTACGTTATGTCCTGCCAGCAGACTAGACTCTGAATGTGGGCGAGGGGAATGAAGCCAAGAAGGGGAGAGGTACATACCAAATTTGCCAGCCGCCATACTGATTGAAAACTCTATATTTTAGCCCTGTTTACACACCTCCTAACTAAAATTCACTCAATTTTTAAATTAGTCGGCCATATTGGTACCAACCACATCAAGCGTTTGTTTGGTTACAATTCCCGGCGACATGCTCCATCGGGATCCTTGTAACATATTTGCTCTAAATACATCACTCTCGCCAGACAAATAGTCTCGCTACTGCCACATAGACCTCGCCCAAGGTCAGCTGTGGAGAACGGCGCAGTATCTTCTTACCTGAGCGTATATTGTGTTGCAGTGGGTTGCTATTTTGGCGTACATATTGGACATACATTACATTTGTGTTTCTAACCAAAGAACAAACGCTTCAGATTGTGTGCCGATTTGTTATCAAATTGCGGAACTCTCATTACAAAATGTATCTGGGATCCCTCCAGTGCCTTTTTCAAACTGTTGTAGACTATCTGCGAAAATACCAATCGGGTCCAAAACGCATGCAAACAGATTAATGCGTTTAGTAACATATTTCCTTCAGTTGAAATGATACGGCCCGCGCTTAAGAGGACGATTCACTGAAAATTGTCATTGTTTTTATAATTTTCCATTTTTACTATACATAGTTTTTTGTTTTGTAAGCATATATTGTGATTATTTTTTACTATACTGAAATATTTTAGCTTTCATAGTTTTTGTATTGTGGTAGGGCGTATGTCGAATTCCAAATTTTCATAAAACGGTTTTATGAGTTGAAGGAAAACCAACTGACTCGCCGAAATGAATTAATTGGCAATGAAGAACAATCTCGTGGGCTATGTCAATATATGTATAAAATTTCATTGATTTTTGTATATTCATATATTCTGTGACCTGTGTATATAGACTTCTCTTAACACCTTTCATTATCCGACATGTTCGCATTCCCGACGTTTTGCCGGTCCATTTACTTCAGATAAGTGAGACGCCATTGTACTTGTAATACCGTATATTTTATACAAGTGTCATATCGGCAACATTTCTTACGTTTTGTATGTTTGTATAATGATGCTTCAGTTAAGTACTGGGTTAGAGTTCCCACCGCAATCGTATTTTTCCTATTGGTAAGTTAGATAATGTTCATTTTCACATATTGGGATATTATCATATAATACAGTTTATTTACCCTTGAACTAAGTGTAATCTGCTTCCCTTATATGCAAGGAAAAATTAAGGTTTGTTCTTTTGAATGCAGACAGTATTGCATAATGCCTTCTGTGTGTTCTCTAGAACATGCTTTTAGTGCACGAGAAAATTTTCATTTAAGGTCTGAAGAAGAAAAAACAGCTAATTGGAAATAAAGGGAGAGGTAATTTGTGGATACGGACTACGCCACGCGAATAAATTGTCAAGACATAGTATAAAATACTTGTTGGTAAAAGTTATCAGCCGCTTTGTTACAAGAAAGATGACATGTCGGTGCGAGCAACCTGCCCTATATTCCCGCCCCCAGGTGTCTTAACACCTGACCTGGTGCAGTCTAAATCCGCGAATCGCCCGACACCAGTATTAGTGATACTTAGAAAGAAGAAATTTTGACTGCTAAGAAATCATGAAAAAAAAAGTGACGTAACTTCCTCAGCCACATTTAGGCTTACATTATTCTAGTTTCGTGCTTTATTGCAATACACATGAAGCCTATTATTTGCAATAGGCGGAACAAAAGAAAAGGAATATTAGTACTTTCGGTTGAAAATTAGAAAATAATTCGTTAATTACTCGCTATCCCATAATGAACTTATTATGAATTTTTGCTACGTACGATTCTCGTTGTTTCTAATAATAAGGCGTGGTTAGAATTTTACAATGTGGTAATTATTTGCTGTAGCAGTAATTAAATCGAATAACTATTTGTAGGCAGTCGTATTTTTGTTGAACATATTTCTGCTTCAGTTAGTTTCCGTGGTTCATGTGCACATCTGCTGTTCCGCTTCATTCTCAGTGATTGGCTGTTTTCAACTGTTACGTGTCTCAACGTTTTACTGCACATCACAGACGTGTGGTATCGCAGTTACCTTATCTGACCAGTACAGCCCAATCAGAAACGTCTTTCCACAAAGACACGCTGCCAATACCAGTGAAGCAAAACTGCAGATGTTCACGTAAGATATTGTAACTGGTTAATGTAAGATGTTCTTAACTATACGCCATGAGTGGAGTGCTTATTTAGAGAAAGACTGCGACTAGCTCAAAGTTTTGATCACATCGTTGGGTCAGTTCTCTTTCTCATAACGCAGCAGTTTTGGTGTTTAAACCATGTTATGTTGCATAATGATTGAAGAGAGAAGCTGAAGGTTCTGCTGCTGTAATACTGTAGGCTCACGTCTCATTTAAAGTGGTCAGATTTCTGACAGTTGTATTCCATGACAGGTGGCTGTAAACAGGGTTGCAAGAAACGTTTTTTTATCAGCAAGTATTGCATACAAACTACTCTTTCTCTGAAGAGAACTATCAAAATGTGGTGCTGATAACAGTTACATACTTGCAAGGCTTCATCCATGGACCCAGTTCTCTTTCACAATGTCACCCCAGGTACCTGTATTGTAGTTCGTATTATTATTGAAATAATCAGGTAGATGATAACAGGGTGGGTTAAAAAAAAACATCTTGCCACTTGCGTTACTTGGCAGTTCTACATGTAGGTAGTACGCTGTGTTAAATATTGTTCCCACCCTCAGAATATGTAGACTGGACTAACAATTCGTTAGCAACTGCCCAAGTGTCTGGCTGCGAACCTTCTGGAAGCGCGACCAAGCTGTGACGTCAGTGCGCTGATGTTCAATTATTCAGGCAGTGTTGGGGGAAGGGGGGAGGGAATAACTGGTCCCTAGAACAAGCTTGTTCTGCCTAGAACATGAGCTGTATCCCCTCCTGTGCCTCGCACTGTGGTCTTATCTTCTAGTACCTTCAATTATGTCTCAGTTGTATGCTGTTCACCCCTAAGTAACCACTTGCCAAGTCCTTGTAAGGAACAATTATAACACGTGTTACCGACAGCGGTGCAAATTATGTCAAATTTAGTTGTAATCTATACAGTGGCTCTTTTACTGTCAGCTTAAATCTTTATTTATTCATGTCTTGCTATCTTCCGTAATGGTGGACCTACAAAAATAAACCGAAATAAAATAAAGCTTCCTAGATGAACCTTCTAAATATAAACTTTGGTTTGAATTAGTGTTATGATTCCCGAAACATAAAATAACAGCAAACATTTTCAAAGAGCCATTAATTTCAAAATAAGCAATTGGCATGACAGAAACATAAAATTCAGTTGACCTTACTATATACTATGTATGTAAACCGAGTTTAAGTTAATGTATCTTGGGTGCTCAATGAATGTTCAAATAAACGTCGTTTTAAAAATGAAAGCTAAAAATGAACAAAATACATAAAAACAGCGTGACCTTAGTAGGCCTAAGTAATACGTGTGTACCGAGTTTGAAGAAGTTCTGGAAAATGGTCGCTTAGATATCCCATGTGATTGAAGGTAGATTGAAATGGCCGCAATCTTATATATATATATATATATATATACACGCAAATATAATGCATTTAAGTTAATTCAAATTCTTGTGTAATATATGTGTTTGCCAAGTTCGACGAAATTAAAAAAAATGCGTTTAGGCCTATCGTATGCAATCAAAAATGTTCAAGTAACCACCATTTTTTTAATTTGCACAAATTGTGTACAAAATTAATTAAAATTGAAGTCGCCTTGCTAAATACTGCATGTGAACCAAGATCGATGAGATTCGGAAAATAGTTTAATCATATACAGTGTCATTTAACAACAAATAAAAATGAATATTTCTGCTATTTCAGAAATATGAACCTCGCATGAACAAAACAGGTAGAAGTCAAGTGACTTATTAATCATTATTATATTTACCGAGTTTTATGAAATATTGAAAAAATTGTTCCTCAGACATTTATTGTGATAAAAAATGTTTAAAAATCCGCCATTTTGAAAAAGTGGTTGTGGCATGAACGTAATATGTAAAAGTCACCTCAGCTTAGGTCTACTATAAGTTTTGTATTTTTTCCGAGATTGATGAAATTAGGCCTGGCTTTCTATATGTTTCGTACTATCAAGAAAATTGTTTTAAAAAAGTCAAATTTTTTAAAATAAGAAGTCGACGTGAACAAAATCTGTAAAAGTCATGTAATAACACGCCATCTTTTTTAAGTACAGTACTATCTTATAAGAGGTTTCATTGACAGACTAACACATAAAACCATAGCCTAGTCTGCTGGACCCAGAAATGTGACATTTTGAGGGCAGGTATACCTCTCGAGATAGGCGAAATGTGATTTTTATAATTCCTCGATATAGCTAAAACCCAACGGGCTGTCGTGATTTAAACTTTACAATTAAATAAATATAAAAAGTAATTTAAAGGTTTTTTCGAAATTTCATTTCATATTTCATGAAGTATGAAAAGACATCAAATATGTTTTGGACATATGTATATAACTAATTTACTAAATATTACTACGAATCAAGTTTTGTTATAAAAGAGATCCCAGATGCTTGGTGCATTGACTACTCGCTGTGTACATTAGTTTTGCTCATTGCAACACGTCCACAAGATGACGGTACAGACCCACTCAAGCACACACGCCTCGCCCTAGTCTAGTCTAGGTGCAAGTCCCCATCACTACGCTGCCATGCAGTCTGCTCACTGCTAGCGCGCCTCTAGTAGCCATTCAATGGCACTGCTGTATTTCTATTGCATTATACTAAACATAAACATGCACTGTGCACATAGGTATGCGGATGTACCTCATAAGTTTATGCTGCGAGATGTTTATAACTAAGAATGTCAGTGAATACGCCTGTCTTCACTATTTCCGGTTGCGAGAAAATAAGTTTGAAGATTAATAGGGGAATATAAATTGGTATATCATAAATAGACATAACTCACGCACGAAGTTTTCGTATAAAATGGTATCGGTTGAAGCTGTACACGCCACTTGGCAGCGTCAGCAGGCTGCCACGTTACACAGTGTTGTAAACTCACTAAGCTGTTTAGAGGTCTATACTACCACATAAAGTTTACACCATGAGCGGGATACGGTAGAGAAGCTATCTAAAGGGTCGAGGAACTGGTATGTCCAATAGTTCATGAAGTCCACTTTATTCGATACTTAAACCTTGGATTCTACCATGCCCCTGACGGCGCAAGCTAACATGTGCGAAATGTCGAAAGCCAACTGGAATGGAGACTTATGTACGCCTCCCGAAGAAGTCTCGTTGCGAACACCAGGGACAGGACGCTGGCCTGCCTGTGTCCTTCTCCACAGCTGACTGGCCCTTAGCTCCTGTTCATTATGTCACATTTTATATTAGCTTAAGCGTTGTAAAATTGCAGTTTACTATGTCAGTTGTAATGCGCGTAATACAAAATAAGATCGGAGCGGTGTCCAGAGCTTCAGTTGCTAATATTGCAAGTTTATTTCCTCACCACTAGGTAAAATAAACATATCATTATAAGTAGACATTACACCGGACTCAATAGTTGACGCTTAAACCATAAAAAAACATATTATTTTATTAATATTGACTAAACTGGTCCCAAAACTACTAGCTTTTACATGAACAGTATACACCATTCTCTCGTCTATATTGATGTCGGTATGTTAAAAATATTTAGTTTTTGTTTCGGTATAAAATACCAATATGAATTCTGTTTTGCAACCTGGATACTGAGATAGATATTTTTATAACATAGGCATTCGTTAATGTAGTTTACGATAGGAAATTGTTCAGTGCAGTACTAATAGTGCAGTTGTTCACTCGCTTGTAAATAGGTGGTCAATGTTGAGACAATGACAGGATATCACTTTGTTTATACAAATTACTTGTTTCCTTCCGCAGCAGGAGGATGTCCGCGATATTGTAGAGGTCACCACGGAGCAGAATCTAGTCGCACCATACACTTGACGATATTGATAAACTGTCCGTTGTGCTGATACGAAGAAATAAACATTCGTTGTGCCAATTGGTGTTCTGCCTTCAAAGTTACTTATTTGTATATCTTATATTTATTACTAAGATATAACTGATGCATTGAATCTATATGTGTTCTTACATAATAAAGGTAACATGACTAACATTTATGTTCGTTTACTTCACAGTAGCTGCCTATTTTTTTTTTTTTTTTTTTTTTTTTTTTTTTTTTTTTTTTTTTTTTTTTTTTTTTTTTTTAACTGGCGCGTAAAAATATAACTATTTGTAAAACCGTACGTTTACAACTGTTTGATGGATTCATGTTTAGATAAAAGTTTTAAATAAAAATATATTTTAATTTTACTAATTCATTTCCATTCGGATTCCTTAACACAAAATTAGCTTGTTTGGTGTATTTGTTTTGGACTTTAAGTTTTCCGGTTTGTCATTTACAAACTATCATTTTAGTGAATTTCAACCATATGTAATTATATTCGCCACCAGTTTATAGTTTCTTACCACTAATTTACTACGATATCATTGGGAAATAATGGAAACGTCAAGGCAACAAAGTTCTGTGTACTTATTATAAGCGTATGAACTGCAGAAGGTGATGAGAGAAGGGTAGAGCGGCCTTACTAGACAGCCTGTGCTGGAGTTGTATCTGTATACTATGTCTTCTGCTGCTCTAAACTGCTACTGTTCTGCTTGAACAATAGTTGCACATTCCTGTACCGCAATATTGTGTGTGCGCTCGCCAGCGACTGTACGTCCATGTTCGTGCGCGGATCACCGATATTTGTGACACACTTTAATAACTGGCAAATTATCGAATATATTTGATAAACAAGGAAACAAATTTAAACTCAAAATTGTACAGTAATTTTATTATGAAATAATACTATATACATTATTACTAACAGGCCCCGTTGTGGCTTCGCCCGCTTCTTTATTGCTAACAGTATTGCATTCTTCGAAAATAACAGGAAACAGGACACATTCCCTAATAGTTGTGTATCAATTTATGGCAGCTGCCGTCGAGGCGTCGTCAGCTTTTATTATTTTCGTTAACATTATGGAATACTTAAACAATAAAAGGAAATAATTTGCCAGCTGTCTATACTGTGAGTTAAGCATGTATACATTAGACGCTTTTATAATAAAACTTCAGTTTTATGTTCTTAAGTTAGCATTATTTAAATAACAAAATTCAAAAAAATATATTTTTACGCTTACAATTCAAAATCCAGGGTGGTTGTTTGCCCCCCTCCCCTTGCCACCCTGAATGACGCCCCTGGCTTCACAATACCGCATTTCCAAAGTTTTGAGATTTCGAGACCTTAGCTACACCCAGAATGTTTACTTTAAGCTTTCCGTAATGCCTTTTTTTTTATTAAGAATATGTAGTTTTTAAATATGTTAAAAATACTTATTTCAGTGCGTTATAACACTAGTGAAATATTATCTCGTCCCACGTAAGCTTAAACATCGCATTAGAAATATTTTCGCTCGAAGACTACAGAGCCATTGTGTGCAAAAACAACTTTTTTATGCGGCACTGCAGGGGTTTGAAGACCTCTGTCTAAACGTTGAATGAACTATTACTGATATTTTGATTTTTTTTTTTTCCTTCAGACAGCACCAAGTGTGGTAATGGCAGTTCTCTGGGTTCGCACATACCTACAATCTTGCTCAAGGTTCACTCACAGTCCTCGTATACAAGAACATAGTTGGCTGGTTTGTCCAAGGACAGTCGTGAATATGGTTCTACCTGACGTTCTGTGAGGTTCTTCAATTTATTGTTTGCTCCCAGTGTGTTTTCTTAAATCAATGTTGAACATTTAAGTCACGACGATATAGGAAATATAATGACATTACTGATGGAAATGTTGCGGTAAAGATCTATATTGCCTGCACTATAACTGTAGTTGTCGGTTGGTGTTTACAACCATGCTCGGAGGAGACATTATCTCTGTGTCAACTAGGTTCCGCAGGGCGATTGCTATAACTTTGCGTCGATATAACAGTAAGATTACCAACAAATGTTAGGTGTATGTTGACTGCTGCATTGTTGGCTACAATGATGTGTGCGTGTTCGTTAAGTATACATACCAGTCAATCTATAATTTGTTATCTTATCTGACTCATTAGAAAGAACATAAGACCACATTTGTTTGGTACGAAGGAAAACGCAAGACTTAGTAGTATTTCTATCAGTCAACAATGTGAACGTAGTAGTTCGCTGCATGGCCACCACCTGCACACGGCGCCACTGTGCTCTATAACTATTCCGCTACTGGTAAGACAGAGCACTTAGTAAGTCTTAATAGTATTACGTATGACTTCCCAGAAGTCTGACGCATTTCGTATTTTCTATAAATTATTTTCTACAGTCATCGACAAGTAAGAAACACATATATTTTTCAGCAATGAACCTCGAATGTAGCAAATAGCTCTGTCATTACGTGGGCTCGATGTAATTTTGCTACAGTATTATATAGGCTGACTTTGCCGACTGGAGACAAACTTCAGGAAACTTGCCCTGAGAGGTAAGGAGCAAACAAGTCATCTGAACATATAAGCGGGAATGCATGTTGTCTATGCTACAGGATGTATACTAATTCATCAGACATGTATAGCACAGTGCAATGCACGACATACTGGACTCAAGATGGCTTTGTACTTAGTGAAGTGACGCGAACTTCTACAGCGATGTTTATCAGTTCAGCGCAGGTGAAGGTTGACACGAGCTAAGTCCATGGAGCAGCGCAGGGCTTCGTCTGGCACTATTCTCATGTGTGATGATATAGGTCGACCACACTGGGAATCCAGCTAGTAACCACTTGACGAAACCACTGTTCCCGTGGAAGGTTGACAAGAGCTAACTAAGTCCATGGAGCAGCGCAGGGCTTCGTCTGGAACTATTCTCAGGTGTGATGATATAGGTCGACCACACTGGGAATCCAGCTAGTAACCACTTGACGCAACCACTGTTCCCGTGGAAGGTTGACACGAGCTAAGTCCATGGAGCAGCGCAGGGCTTCGTCTGGAACTATTCTCACGTGTGATGATATAGGTCGACCACACTGGGAATCCAGCTAGTAACCACTTGACGCAACCACTGTTCCCGTGGAAGGTTGACACGAGCTAAGTCCATGGAGCAGC